>NW_020769588.1:373-18507 GCF_900518735.1 Pseudonaja textilis
GATTCCCAAATAAATTCATAGATAGACGTGGTGCCTTGAGGAAAGAAAGATTTGTCAACTGAAGTAGATAAAATCAAGGTTTCATTTGATGTCACTGTCCTTTTCACATCTATCAATTGAAAACCAATACAGTAAATAGTGGCAAAAGTATTGTACATACTATAATACAGGAAAGGTAACATAGCATCCCAAAAATTGAAATGAAATGACATATGAGAGCTATATAGCTTTTACTAACAAGATACAAGTAGACGTCAACATATGATGGCAACTTAGGCAGGATTTATAATTTTTATCAACAAGTGATGAGGTCTTAAATGGGACCTCATTGCTTAGTGACAACAATCTCTGAACTCCCAGCTTCAGTCATTCAACGAATGTCACAGTTGCTAAAATGTCAACTTCCTGCTGCCTTTCTACAAGGAAGGTCAGTGGGGAAGCCTGCAGGAAGTTGAAAATCCTAGGCTTCCAGGTACTTAAGTGGCTGCTCCCAGCTGGGGGAGAGAGTGAGGGTGTGTGTGGGGGTTCAGGGAAATGCTGGGAAAGGGTGCGCGTGGCAAAGTGCAATGTGGGGACTTTGTATGATGTATGAGGGAGGGTCACGGAGTGTTCCCAGGGATGTCAGAGTGGCTGCCGTGATGCCAGAGCAAAGGCATGGGAGAAGGTGCGTGGGTGGGAGGGACTTAAACCGTAACAGTATTCTTACTCTGCAGCTGGACAGATCCTATATTCACCTTTCACTCTCAATCTCAGAGAGAATAGAATAGAATAGAATAGAATAGAATAGAATAGAATAGAATAGAATAGAATAGAATAGAATAGAATAGAATAGAATTCTTTATTGGCCAAGTGTGAGTAGACACACAAGGAGTGATGAGAAGATTAATAGTGATAGTAGTGCAGACTTTGTAAATGGTTGGACAGTGTTGAGGGAATTATTTGTTTAGCAGAGAGATGGCATTCGGGGGGGAAACTGTCCTTGTGTCTAGTTGTTCTGGTGTGCAGTGCTCTATAGAGTCGTTTTGAGGGTAGGAATTGAAACAGTTTATGTCCGGGATGTGAGGGGTCTGTAAATATTTTCACAGCCCTCTTTTTGACTTGTGTAGTATACAGGTCCTCGATTGAAGGCATGTTGGTAGCAGTGGGTTTTTCTGCAGACCTAATTACTTTTTGAAGTCTGTGTCTATCCTATTGGGTTGCAGAACCAAACTAGACAATTAGAGAGATGCAGATGACAGACTCAATAATTACTCTGTGGAACTGGATCAGCAGCTCCTTGGGTCATTTAGCTGAGTTTACACTATTGGAAAAATTCTTTGATACTTCCCAGTTCCGTTTATATGCTGTACGCTTTTGTTTAAATTCTAACTCCAGGTCACAGCAAGTTCATGTCCTTAACTGAGATCAGCAGGGTCTCTGCCTCAATTGGTTTAAGTCACATTTATCAGCGGAGAAATCCAGCTGTCAGTCAGTTTTGGGTGTTTGGTCTTCTCAGGTCATTTGGCAACTGGCCTATCTAATCAAGGGTTCTGAAAAGAAGTATACTTTGCCTTAAAATTAACTCTGCCTCACTTGAATTTTTGGTTCTCATGTTGTGGGTTGTGATGGGTGGTAAATTCATGATCCAATTTCTCAGATAAGAGGACCAATCATACAGCTATATTTATTTATTTATTTTTTTAAAAAATCCCTTTTCCTTGCTAACTGCCCAGGTTCATGCCAAGCCTCCCCCTTCTACATTGACTTATAGTGATTACCTTAAAAAGCCAAAGTCCATATATTAACAGATAACAGGTAATCATAGTTGGAAGGGACCTTGTAGGTCATCTAGTCCAACCCCCATGCAAGCAGGAGACCCTGCACCATTTCTAATAAATGGCAGTCCAATCGCTTCTTGAAAGTCTCATGTGATTGCCCTCCCACAACTTCCGAGGGCAATCTGTTCCATTGGTTGATTGTTCTCACTGTCAGAAAGTTTCTCCTTATTTCCAGATTAAATCTCTCCTTGTTCAGTTTCCATCCATTATTCCTTGTCTGGCCTCCAAGTGCGTTGGATAATAGCTTGACCCCTTTCTCTCTGTGGCAGCCCCTCAAATATTGGAAGGCTGCTATCATGTCTCCCCTGGTTCTTCTCTTCACTAGACTAGCCAAGCCTGCCCAGGAACCTCGGCTGTCAAGTTCAGTCCTTTTTGGAACCCCTGATTAGAAGCTTCTTGGATGAGAAGCAAAATGTTTTCAAAGAAAAAAACAAAGAAAATCCAGTTGCCTTTTGGAATAGCACCCTTGGGAGATGCTCAGAAAGACATCCTCAGGCAAGGATGTTAACCTTCAATAAACCCATCCACATCTTTCCAATGACCAAAGAGGGGAAATAAACCTTAAGGTGATGATAGTATAAAAAACAAAAGAATTAGCTAAATCTCTTACTCAGTAATCAAATTCCCATTTATCAGCTGAGAGATCCAACTGCCAGTGAAGTTTTCTACTTTCATCTTCTTGCGCCAATCAGCAAACAGTCTATTTAATCACAACATCTTAAAAGAAATATAATCTGGAGAACAATTTTCCCTGTTGCCAAAAAGCTTTCTTTATAAGGAAATGCTACATTTCTTCAAAATTTAACTCTGTCTGTCTTGGCTTTTGATTCCTTTGCCCTAGGCGGCTCAAGCCAGCTCTCTCTCTTCTACACTGACTGTTGAAGATTATCTTAGACAGACAAGGATCACATCTTGTATCACATGGTGCTACATTCTGATTAGACAAGGCACAGAACATGTGTGCATCTTTTAGAGTTCCCTTTTCATGCCAGAAGCAAAAGCTCTTTATATTTTCTGCAGGAGATTGATCTTCACCTGTTATGCTGAGCCCTGTTCTTTTTATAAAAACACCTCTGAAGATTTCTGCTCAGGGTCTGCTTCCAGATATATCCAAATCTTCAGACAATTCTTTCAACCTTGTAACTCAAGATTGGGTGGATGAACTTCCCTTCTGCCTAATAACTACATCGACATTGGACTTAAAGACATTTTGCTTGCAGGTCCTGCCATCCTCAGTTACTGCAGCTGCCAAGTGTGAAACAATAATCTTCCACTCACTAACTTTGAAGAGTGTGGACTCAGGTATTCAGGTATGTTACAATTTTGGAAGGTTTAATTAGACCCAGGGATGTGCAAACAGGATAATAGCCACTCCTTCAGTGCCTGTATATTTATTTCTCTACCTGATATTACATAGAAAATTGTTTCTTGTTATATTTATATGTTGACTGACGCATTACTCTCAGTTGAGGTTTCCTGGCTTGGACTCATTTCCCAACCTACTTTTAGCCATTATGACAGAACAGTACAAATATAAAACGTTTCGAATCCAAGCTCAAGGGAATAAGATGTTGACCCATAATTGATTTTCAATAATACAAGTATAAACTGTCTGGAATCCAAGATCAAGGCAGTAAGATGTTTCTTTAGTTTGTGTATAATTGTTTTTCATCAGTTTTGGCTCTTCAGTTCTAAATTCATCCAATTTTTTTGTGTATCAACTGGTAAAGTTCTAGTTAATCACTGAAGGTTTTCACACAAAAATACAGGACATCTTCGATGCTTATCTCATGAAGGAGAGAACCAAGCTAGAATTAAGGAGAAATTTTCTGACAATGAGAACAATTAACTAGTGCAACTGCTCGCTTTTAGAAGTTGTAAGTGGTCCATCACTGGAGGGTTGTTTTTTTTTTTAACAAAGAAATTGGACAGCCACTTGTATGAAATGGTACAGCATCTCCTGCTTGAGTGGGGGTTGGGCTAGATGACTTCTAAGGTCCCTTCCAAACCTGTTATTGATTTTATGTTACTCAAGTAGACCAAAACAGGTGGTGTATGTGTATATTCTATTTTTTGGAAATATCTGCAGCTCTAAAAATTTTCAAGCTGCCCATTTCTCCCTTAGCAGGAATTTCTCCCTCATATCATCTCCTAACTCCCAGTTTCAAGTCATAGATATATTTTCTTATGATTATCTCTTATTATCTCTGTCTTCAGGCACCAAATCACCATAACAAGAACAAGCATTGGGAAAAAAGTTTCCTTACATAATTACTAGTTTTTGCTTTGTAGCTCACATGGGGGATGTTGAATGTATCAGAGAATGGTGGCAAAATAACAGAGGGGACATTGCTGGATTTCAGTACAGTGAAACCATCCAATGCAATCCAATATCAATTACATCTTCATATATGTGTTGAGAGGCATGGATGGAGCAACGCATAAGTATTTCCCCTCCTTAGGTGTGACAATAAACATTTCAAGGTGATGGCTCACTACTGCAGCCACATCAGTCAAGCATTCACAGGGAAAATAGATTAACAAAATGACAGAGTTGGATTAGAGTCATCTAATCCAGCTCACTGATCAAGCAGAATATCCTATATTATTCCAGACCAATGGTTTTCCAAACTCTTCTCTAAAAGCTGCAGTGTTCGAGCACTGAAACTTCTGAAGTTCTATCAGGAAGTTTCTCCTTAGTTCTAGGTTGCTTCTCTCTTTGATTAGTTGCCATCCATTGCTTCTTATTCTGTCTTCAGGTGATTTGGAGAATAGCTTGACTCCCCTCTTCTTTGTGGCAGCCCCTTCGATAGTGGAAGTGATGATAATATTGGTATTACTTAGGACAGGGGTCTCCAACATGTGGTCTGTGGCCCAGTGATGGTCTTGGAACCTGGCCACAGAAGCCGTGGGTGACCACATGCACATGAGTGTGAAGCTGCATTTGTGAAAGCCACACACTTATGCACGAAACCACCCTCTCTCCTCGCCCCCACTGCCTCTGCTGGTCCCCTGAGTCCAAAAGGTTAGTGACCACTGATTCAAGAGACAGGAATGACTGAATCCACTCTTGTTCCTTTTCTTCAGATAGGAGCTTCTACTCAAGAAGATTGCCAGAATTTTACAAAAGTTTAATGATGAATTCCAGCCTGAAAGATATGGATGCTACACAGAATTATTATGGGTATACCAATGAGAGTGACTCATATGAGAATGCAGACGAGATATACCTTTCTGATTTAGGAGCAATTCTTTGCCTACTTATTACTTTAATTACCTGTTGTATTGGGTTTGTGGGCAACGGCTACATCATTTGGTTACTTGGCTTCCAGATTAAGAGAAACAGTTTCACCACATTCATCCTTAACTTGGCCATTGCAGACTCTGTGTACCTGACATCTGCATTTATATATTATATTGATACATTTTTTACCAGTCTTCAAGCAAGGGAAACACTCAATCACCTCTGTATCTATTTCATGCACATGACGTATACCAATGCAAACTTTCTTCTGACAGCCATCAGCATGGATCGGTGTGTGGCTGTCCTCTTCCCAATCTGGCATCGCTGTTCCCGGCCAAAACATTTGTCAACCACAGTGTGTGTCCTCCTGTGGATCTTCTCTTTCCTCCTGTGTGGAATTATGAGCATTACAAAAGTCTTTGGAAATTACAATCTGCGCAAATTCCATTTCCTTGTGACTGCTATAGTTTGCCTTCCATTGATCACACTCTCTACCATGGTCCTTTTCATCAAAATGTGTCTTAAATCAGATCAGAAGAATCAGGGTCGGCTTTTACTGATGATTGTCATCACTCTTCTCTGTTTCCTCATTCTTGCTTTTCCATTTTGTCTCCTTGCAGTGATTATTAGTTTTTCCAGTGCCAAAGCTTACAATAAACTGGAACTGTGGTTTGCATATAGTATACTATTTTCCTGCCTAAACAGCAGTATTAATCCTGTGATCTATTTTCTGGTTGGGAGGAAAAAGGGAGTTCGCTCCAAAGAGAGCTTGAAGGTCGTTTTGCAAAAGGTCTTCAAAGAAGCGGAAAGGGGTGGAGGGAGATAGAAGAGCTCAAACCCTCTTACAAGATCTCTGTGCTTCTTTCTGAGTAGCAATGAATGATTTGCACTTGAGGCTGTTATCTTATAGGTGGGACCAAATTTCTTTCAACATATTGGCTCTTTCATCTTAACAGACTTATAGAAAATTACATTTGAAGAGATGTCTACATCAATCCCCAATTAATGCTGTGCAGGACATGAATTGCATGGCATTTATAAAATACTCATCTTTTTAAAAATATATTTTTATTAATTTTCTTTTTTTTTTTACATCGTAAAACTTCACGGTATCAATAACGTTCTTGGCATCTATACAGGATTTTGGTTTAAATATAATACATTATATTGCATTTGTCTACTACTAAATAATATCTTTAGCTATAATTACTATTCTTATATCTTTATATATAATTACAAATTTTTATTTTACTTTCTTAAGGATTGTTTCAATTAACATTTTTGTCTCACTTCTTGGTTCTGTTTGTTAGCCATTTATACCAATTGTTCCAAATTGTAAAGAATTCAGAGTCATCTTTTTCTTTCAATTTCATTGTTAGCATATTCATTTCAGCACTTTCTATTACTTTGTGTATTATTAGTTCTTCACTGGGGGTATTTGGTGTTTTCCATACCTGCGCAAAGGCTATTCTGGTGGCTGTTGTAATATGTAACACTAAGTACTCTTTTCGGTAGTCTTTCTTTGATGATTCCCAAAAGGAAGGATTCCAGTCTGAGCTCAATCTGATAGCCAGTGATCTCTTTTAACCAATTTTTAATTTGAATCCAGTATGTCCTGGCCTTGGGGCACATCCACCACATGTGATAAAATGTACCATCAACTTTTTTTGCACTTCCAACATTTGGGACTCACGTTGGAGTAGATTTTTGCCAATCTCATTGGAGCTAAATACCATCTATAAAACATTTCATATATGTTTTCTTTGTATGCTGCAGATACCGTTAACTGATAATTTATGTTCCATATTTTCTCCCATTCCTCTAATTCTATAGTGTATTCAAAATTCTGTGCACATGAAATCATTGTACTTTTGACTATTTCCTTTTCCATTTTGAAATCTAATAAATATTTATATATTTTAGTTATAAGTTTTTGTTCCAGTGCCATTAATATTTTATCTAATTGGTTCTGCCCTTTGTCAAATCCAAAATCTTTTGAGTCTTTTTTATATTTATTTTGAATTTGCAAATATGGCCACCAATCAATTATAATTCCATTTTCCTTCAGTTCTTGGCTTGATTTTAATTTCCCTTGACTATCTAATAATTCTTCATAGCTTGCCATTTTCCATAGGTCTAATCTATTTGGATGTATTATGGCTTCCATGGTTGACAGCCATCGTGGGATTTCCATATAGTGTTTACCTTTGATTTTTTTCCAAATTGTACTCAATGAATCTCTTATTAGGTGTTGATTGAAATAGGTATGTATATTACTTTTGTTTCCCCACAAAAATGCATGCCAACCTATCAAGAGGTCATGTCCTTCTCATGTTAAGATTCTCTTGTCCCTTAATTTAACCCAGTCCTTAATCCAACTCAACACCGCTGCCTGGTAATAAAGCTCCCATTCTGGTAGTCCAAGACCGCCTCTACTCCTATTATCTTGTTTCATTTTAATATGTGACCGCTTGCCCAACCAGACAAGCTTGAATGTCATTTTATTTAGTTCTATAAAAAAAGATTTCCCTAATTTAATTGTTTAATCGTTTGGAATAGATATATTAGTTTTAGTAACGTATTCATTTTCAACATTGCTATTATTCCTAATATAGACAGTTTCAATTTGGCCCATAATTCCAATTCTTTTCTGATTTGCTTAATCAGTTTAACATAATTGTCCTCTTTTAGTGATGAACAGCTGGGTGATATCCAAATTCCCAGGTATTTCACTTTTTTTACTATTTGCAGTCCCATTATGGTTCCTAATTCTAATTTCTGTTTTGTTGTACAGTTTTTGACTATCGCCTTAGTTTTATTTTTATTTATTTTAAATCCTGCCACTTCCCCAAATTTTTCTATTTGTTGCAACAATATTGGTCCTGAATTCATTGGACCTTCCATTAGAAATACCAAATCATCAGCAAATGCCTGAACTTTATATTCCTCATTTCTAATTTTAATTTCATGAATCTCTGAGTTTTGTCTGGTTGCAGCTCGCAACACTTCTAAAGACAAGATAAATAACAGAGGCAATAATGGACATCCTTGTCTCACGCCTTTTACAATTTCAAAATCTTCAGTGTGATCTCCATTTAATAATACACTTGCTTTTTGATTTGAGTATATTGCTTGTAATGTTTTTTCTATAGTAGTGCCAAAGTTCAGCTTTTTAATCTGATATAGCATGAATTTCCAATTGAGATTATCAAATGCTTTTTGTGCATCTAAAAAAATTAAAGCTGCTTGTTTTTCTCGGTGAGCTTCATAGTATTCAATCAAATTTAGTACTGTCTTAATATTGTTTTTAATTTGTCTATTTGGCAGGAAACCATTCTGATCTTTATGTATAAGTTCACTCAAAATTGGTTTCATTCTTTCTGCTAATATTGTCATGAATATCTTATAATCCGTATTTAGCAACGAGATTGGTGTATAGTTCGCAATTAGTTGTTGATCGGTGCCATCTTTTGCAATTTAAGGAGATGTATGCCTCGGACCAGGACCTCGAAAGTCTAGCTTGCATTAATGCCTCATTATATAGTTCCAGTAATATTGGTTCAAATATTTCAGATAAATTTTTGTATAGTTCTCCTGGTAGACTATCTGGGCCTGGTGTTTCATTATTTTTTTGTTTTTGTATCACCTTTTGTAATTCTGTTAATGTTATTTCTTTCTTAAGTACTTCTCTATTTTCTTCTGAGATTGGGCTCAAACTGTTTCCTTCCAAGTAGTATCTAATGTTCTTCTTCTATAACTTCTTCTTGCTTATAAAGCTCGCCAAAATACCTTTGTGCAATTCTCTTTTTCTCCTCCATCTGATAATACACTGTCCCTTCCTCATCCTTGAATTGCTGAATTAGTCTTTTCTCTTTCTCTATTTTTAATTTATGGGACAACCACCTTCCTGGTTTATTTGCTGATTCAAAGAAATTATGTTTAAGAGATTTTAAGTTACGTGCATTTTCCTCAATATCTATCAAATTTACTTCAAGTCTAATCATCCCTATTTCTTTCTTAACTTCCATATTTTTGGGGTCTTTTTGGAGCTCATATTCAATTTTTTTAACCCTTTCTTGTAATTCATTCTGTTTCTTCCATTTTTCTTTATTTTTCTTAACTATATAGGCTATTGATATGCCTCTCACAAAGGCCTTTGTAGTGTCCCATAAATTTTGTAAACTAATATGTTGTTTTAAATTAACCTTAAAGAATATTTCTAACTCATTTTTAATTCTTGAGATATATTCTTTTTCCTTTGTTATTTGTGAATTTAATATCCATCTCCTTTTCCTTTTACTATGTCCTTTCCATGTAATTTTAACCGGGCTATGATCAGCCCATATATTAGGCATTATCTCTACTAATGTCTTTCTCAATTGCCCCATTAACCCATTGATTCTGGACCATGATTTTTGTGGACTAGAATAAAATGTATATTTCTTCTCATTTGGATTCCTCTTCCTCCATATGTCTTCCAAATTGGTCTCATGTGTTAAATAAAAAAAATTTTTTTTGGTAGAATTCTCTTTTTTTTTCTTCTCCTAGTCCCTTCCATACTAATATAGTCTTTTTTAACATCAACAATGGCATTAAAGTCCCCTATCAAGCAAATATTTTCTTCACCTACACTAATTATTTTATCATATAGTCCCTTATAAAACTTCTGGCTATCATTAGGGGCGTATATCCCCACCAATAAATTTTAAATTAATTTGTATCATTAAAATTCTGCCTTGTTCATCTGCATAGATTTTTTTTTGCATTTGTTAGGAATAACAAGGTTACCTAACGTAGTTTGGGTAAAATAATATATATAAACTATGATAGTAAGTTTAAGTGTGTGTCACTTTAAACTACAAAGCATGTAATTTTGGGTGCGGTTGTGAAACCGCCATAAGAGGGAGCAAGAGAACATGCTGGATTGATGGATTGATGGATTGATGGATTGATGGATTGATGGTTTGCTAACTGCGTGTTCCCTACTGCTGAGTTTTTGAACATCGAAGGAAGAAAGGAGGTTTGACTTATTCATATCTCTACTGCGAGGAGATATATTACTGGACTGATATTTGTAAGTTTACTGACCTCTTTTTCGACACTGGACTTTGCAACTGAATAATCCCTGGACGGACTGAACTAGTGAATGATATATGGACTGTTTGACTATGCTAAACCTCTTACTGGAATAAACTATTTAACTAGCACAGTGTATCTGTTTTACTGAGTGTAAGCTACAAAAACGTTTATCTCACATATTTTGCCTGACTGCCGTGCACATTCTGCTAGGGTGTATCCCTAACAGCGTTTATCCCTTCTTTAAATGAAAATTGCTACCTGCAGTCATATCACTCAAAACTATTCACAGAGAAAGTAGAACAACAGAATAACAAAGTTGGAAGGATTTTTGGAGGTCATCAAGTCCAACTCCCTTATGAAGTAGGACATCCCATGTCATTCCAGACAAATGGTTGTCAGATCTCTTCTTAAACCCTGCAAATGTTGGAGCATCCAGAACTTGTGAAGGCAAGCTGTTCCACTGGTTACTTGTTATCATTATTAGGACATTACTCCTTAATTCCAGGTTGGTTCTCTCCTTGACTAGTTCCCACCCATTGCTTCTTGTTCTGCCTTCAGGTGCTTTGGAGAATAGGTTGACGCCATCTTCTTTGTGGCAAACACTTAGTGGAAGTTATGATAATATTGGTATTATTTATGAGAGCTCATCAGCTGTGGTACATGACCCGATGATGCTCCACAGCCCTTTAGAAACCAAGCCAAAGTTGTGGATGAGCACATGCATGCGAGTGCAAAACTGCATTTGTGAAAACAGCACACCTATGTGCAAAGCCAATCCCCTCTCTCCCCACATTGCCTTCACTGCTTTTGCTGGCCCCTGATCTGTAAAGACCACTGATTTAGGAGACAGGAATGACTGAATCCATTCTTCTTTCTTTTGTCCTAATAGGAGCTTTCATTCAAAAATATTTTCAGAGATTTACAAAAGCTTAATGATGAATTCCAGCCTGGGAGATCTGGATGCTACAGAAAACTATTATATCTGTAACAATACCAATGACCTATATGTGTACTCAGAAGGGGTCACCCCTTCTGATTTAGGACAGAAAGTATGGATAAGCATTTTTTTAATAACTTGCTGTTTTGGATTTGTGGGCAATGGCTACATCATCTGGCTACTTGGCTTCCAGATTAAGAGAAACTGTTTCACCACATTCATCCTTCACTTGGCCATTGCAGACTCTGGGTACCTCGCATCTGTGTTTATATATAGTATTCTTACATTTACCAATTTTCAAGCAAGTGAAATATTCTATCACTTCAATGTCTATTTCGCCCTTGTGATGTTCACCAATGCAAACTTTCTTCTGACTGCCATCAGCATTGACCGGTGTGTGGCTGTCCTCTTCCCAATCTGGCATCGTTGCTCCCGGCCAAAACATTTATCCTTCAGTGTCTGTGTCCTCCTGTGCATCTCCTCTTTCCTCCTGAGTGGAATTATTAGTGTTATGCAAATCTTGGTAAACTACAAGGTGGCTGTTCTCCATTTTCTTCTGATTCCTATAGTTTGCTTTCCGTTGATCACAGTCTCTACTGCAGTCCTTTTCGTCAAAGTGTGCCTTAAATCGAATCAGAAGAATCAGAGTCGGCTTTTACTGATGATTTTAATTACTCTTCTCTTTAATTACTCTTCTCTCTAATTACTCTACTCTTCTCTGTTTCCTCATCCTTGCTTTCTCGTTATGTGTCTTTGCAGTGATTATTAGTTTTTCAAGTACCAAAGTTGACAATAGACTGGAACATTGGACTATGTGTAGTATAATATTTTCCTGCATAAACAGCAGTATTAATCCCGTGATCTATTTTCTAGTTGGGAGGAAAAAAAGGAGCTCAGTCCAAGGAGAGCATGAAGGTCATTTTGCAAAAGGTCTTCAAAGAAGCGGAAAGGAGTGGAAGGAGATAGAAGAGCTCAAACCCTCTTACAAGAACTCTGTGCTTCTTTCTGAATAGCAATGAATGATTTTTCACTTGAGACTGTCATCTTCTAGGTGGGAGCAAATCACTTTCAACATATCAGCTCTTTCATCTTAATAAACATACAAAGAATTGCCTTTGAAGAGATGTCTATACCAGTCCACAACTAATGTTGTGTAGGACATGAACTGCATGACATTTGTAAGATACTCAGCTTCTTTCTTGAAATAATATGTTTACAAATACAGGGGAAGCACCAGCCACACCTGCTGTTTCCAGATTTCACCTAAAGGCAGTTAATTTGTGAAATGAAGCAACAGTAAGAAAAACAGATAGAACCAGTCAGAAATCAGTTCAGTATTGTGGTAATATATCCATCATATTCTGCAAGTTCTTGTACAGCTTTGTAAGATCTGGGGGTATCACAAACGCTCCTCATGAGGGCAGTAGTGTCTTTATGATGAGAGTTTGATCCTGTTATGGTCTGCTAAGCTCAGAGGCCAGGAATGTGCGTGGGAGTTCACAGTACCTAGCCGAGCCATTTCCATGAGACCTTTGGTGCCCTGCTTTCTCACGGGAACTTTATCACCTTCGCTGAGGCCTAGCTAGATAATGCTGCTGAGCTAATGTTGAAGTCATTGTTTTGATTTTGTATTTGCATTTTCTTAATAAATACTGCTACCCGAGGGCTCTCGGGGCTGGCAGTTGCTCAGACGTCTTCCCTGCGTCTCCCATTTTTTCAATTGCCAGTCCACCACAGCACTATATGGTGAAATTCAACAGAGCTACTGCCCTGGGATAGAAGCTATTTTTCAGCCTATTTGTCCTTGTTTTTATTATCCTGCACCGTCTGCCAGATGGTAATAGTTTAAAAAAAAAAAGGGTTCCCAGGATGAGACTCTTTTGAACTTTCTTCAGGCAGCAGGAGCTATAAAGCTTTTCCAGAGAGGGGAGAGGGCAACCCATGATTCTGGGCAATGACATTAACTCTTTGGAGCACTGTCCCATCTGCCACTGTGCAATTGGCAAACCATATACAGTAAGTTAAAATACTCTCTATGGTGCAGGGGTAGAAGCAGGGGTGGGATCCGACAGGGTTAACTACCGGTTCGGTGATTTACGATGTGTTTCCCTGCACGCTGCGTGCATGCCTGTAAATTGTCATCAGCTTGCTGCCTGGACAGTTCAGCAGCTGTGAGTGCTTCTCAGCGTTTGAAACAGCACTTTTTTTCCTGCTTTTTTAACCGCAGCTGTGCCTTGCACAGCAGCTGAGGTTGAAAAAGCAGGAAATAAAGGTCAGGTAAGAGCCCGGGCAGGTGGGTGGGCCAAAACGTCAGCAGACATAGAACTGGTTCTTTGTCTGCTGCTCTTCAGAGCTACTGGTTCTACAGAGCTGAACAGAACTGGTAGAATCCCACCCCTGGGTAGAAGGTCAAATTCAGTAATGAACATTAAGGCTTTAACCTCTTACTAAAATGGCAAAGAGCAAGAGAGACCGTTTTCAAGCATACTTCAATCCTTGGGAGCAACCGAAGAGAAAAATAGTCCACAGGTGAAATCTGAAATCCATCTGAAGGATGGAAAGATGGCTAGTTAAGCAGGGAAGCAGCTACAGCTGGGTACAACAGGTCCTTAGCCATTCTACAAATCTGCAGGGAAAGAGTTCTACTTGGGTTCCTTGGTGCTCTCAGAGTTTGATTGCTTGTTTGAAGACGTTTTGTTACTTTGCTAGGTAACATCATCAGTGCTAGAAGGGTTTGATCTTTGTTTATAAGTACAATAGCTTCCCTGCCAGTGTTGGTGGGAGTGTTGGTAGTTGCTTGATTATGTTTACTGTTTGATGGTTTTTCTGAGTTTGTAATTCCTTGACTAGAGCTTTTTTTTTTTTAAAGATTCACTGCAGAGCATGGCAAATATAAACGTTTACTGTATGGTTTCAAAGAGGGGCTAAATGCTTACAGATACTGCAGGTTGGTAGACACCAAGAAGAACAAAGTGAGAAAGCAGAGCTTTGTTGTTGTTGTTGTTATACACTTGTTTGTTTCCTTTTTCCTATTCTCAATGCATAAATTGTAATGAACAGTACAGCTACCTTATGGTTATCAGCAAAAACATATAGTTCATAATCAATATTCATGTATTTTTCTCTCTCTTTTACTGTTGTAGAGCGATGGTAATGAGAGGCTTAAACCAGAGCATACGAGTAACAGTCTTTATTCAGGGGAATAAAGGGTTGTCGCGTCTGCCCAGCTAACAGGCAGACTGCAAGCGAACAACGGCTGGCTCTGCCCGACAGCCGGCTTTTATAGCCGACTGTCAAACGGAGCCAACCAATGGGAGCTGCTGGTGCTCCCGCTCAAACAGCGGACCTGGTTGGGAACTCCAACCAGTCCCAAAGACATAACATTTACTTTAAAGATCTAAGTTATCTAAACAATGAAGTGTTAATAATCTCCAGTCCACAAGCTCTCCAGGGACATATTGAGGGTTAAGGGTTTCTGTTTCTGAGCTACTGAAGTTATTTATAATTGCTTCTGTTTGAGTTTGCTCCATGTTGGAGAAATCTACAATTGGTTTGTAAAATGTATTTCATGTATCTATAAAGATATTAAATGAAGCATCAGCCATCTGTGTTTATTTTTCTGGTGCTGAATTAATGCTGCAAAGCTCTAAAAAAAGTCATTTAATCAATATTGGTTGTTGGCATAATTCACATTATCCTGATCTGTCGAACTTGCAGTCTGCGGGCTGGATAAGACAATCCGATTCTTGTTTTTGCAAAATAATCACAAACTGTAGAATAAGGAGAGTACCCAACAGCTTTGGTTGTCAAATTCAGTTCTGAAGGAGAACCGAAGAAGCTTCTTGGCTAAAAAGCAAAACGTTTTCAAAGAAAAAAACCAAAATGCCAGAAAAAAAAAAGTTCAGTTGCCTTTTGTAAAAATCCAGTTGCCTTTTGGAAAAGCACTTTTGGGATTTGGTTAGAAAGGCATCTCCAGGCAAAGATGTTAAGCTTCATTATCCCATCCTGGTATTTCTAATGACCAAAGAGGCAAAATAAACATTAAAGAGAAGATAGTATCAAAACAAAAGAACAAGCTCTACAAATGAATCATTGTGATCAGCTGGCTCTCACACTTAGCGGTCAAAGTCCCATTTATCAGCTGGGAAATCCAACTGTCAGTGAAGTTTTGTTCTTTGGTCAATCAGCAAATAGTCTGCTTAATTAGAGCATCTTAAAAGAAATATAATCTGGATAACAGCTTACACTGTGACAAATGAATGCAAATAATTTCCTCTGTTTCCAGAAAGCTTTCTTTATAAGGAGATGCTATATTTCTGAACAGTTCTTCAAAATTTAACTCTGCCTGACTTGGCTTTTGGTTCCCTTGCCTTAGGACAAGGGTCTTCAAACTTGGACAGTTTAAGACATGTGGACTTCAACTCCCAGGATTCCTGAGCTAACATGACTGGAGGAGGAATTCTGGGAGTTGAAGTCCACAAGTCTTAAAGCTGTCAAGTTTGAAGACCCCTGCCTTAGCAGGCTCAAAGCAACTGTCTCTCTTTTACACTGACTGTTGGTGATTATCTGAAACAGACAAGGATAGTATCTTGGGAGGTCACATGGTGGTGGTTTCTGATTAGAAAATCCACAGTGTATGTGTGCATCTTTTAAACTTTCATGACAGAAGCAAAAGCTCTTCAGGTTTTCACAGGAGATCAATCCTCACCTGCTATGCTGGCCCTGAACCCTGTTCCTTTTCTAAAAACACATCTGAAGGTTTCTGCTCAGTTTCTGCTTCCAGGTACATCCAAATCTGCAGACAATTCTTTGAACCTTGTAATTCAAGATAGGGTAGATGGATTTCCCTTTTGTTGATGAATTTCATCTAAATAGGATTATGCCTGCAGGTCTTACCATCCTCAGTCACTGCAGACCCTTAATATGAAACAATAATCTTCCACTCAGAGACTTCGAAGAGTTTGGGACCACCACTTTCAGGTAAGTTACAATTTTGGAAGGTTTAATTAGATCCAGGGATATGCAAACAGAGCAATAGTAGCTGCATATTTATATGTTGACTGTCATGACAGCCTCAGTTGAGGTTTCCTGGTTTTCACACATTTTCCAACCTACTTTTAGCCATCATGACAGAACAATACAAATATGTCAGAAGCAAGCAATCTATTTTGAACCCAAAGTCAAGAGAATAAGATATTTCTTTAGCTTACCCATAAACATTTTTCATCAGTTTTGGCTCTTCAGTTCTGTAAAAAAACCATTCCATTTGTCTATCAACTGGGAAAGTTCCAGTTAATCACAGAAAGTTTGAACACATGCAGATGGGAAATCTTCTATACTTAAATAATGAAGAGCGGACCAACCTGGAACTAAGAAGATTGAAAAGAAATCCTAGGGGGTGACACGATAGCAGAATTTCAATATTTGAGGGGCTGCCACAAAGAAGAGGGTGTCAATCCACAACGCTCTTCTTAGATGTGGCAATAAACAGTTCAAGGAGTTGGCTCATTACTGCAGCTGCATCACTCAAACTAGAGATGGTCTTCAACAATTTTAGCTAAGGGTTCTCTGCCTGGTTGCTGGGTTGGTGCGGCCATGGTGGGTCTTGCCAAGTTGACCTCCTATACCACGGTGGAGGGGTGTTGAAAATGGCCTCCTCGGGCTCCACAGGCTCTCTGGAAGCCAGAAACAGGCCCATTTCTGGCCTTCCTGAACTTTGTGCATGCCCTGCACTTACCTGTATCCAAAACAGGCCACGTGGGGATTCCTGGGAGGGGTGGGGTGGGGTGGGCAGAGCCAGCCAGGAATGGGATTAGGGGGTTTTCTAAACTGCTCAGAATCTTAGCTAGGAGCTCTCCCGAACCCTTGCGAATCCCCAGCAGCCCACCCGTGGCTCAGACTATTCACAGGGAAAGAGGAATAATAATAACAGAATTGGAAGGACTTTGGAGGTCATCTAGTCCAACTCTGTGATCAAGCAAGAGATCCTATACCATTCAGAACAAATGGTTGTCCAATCTCTTCTTAAAAACCTGCAGTGAGGGAGCACCCATAGCTTCTGAGGATGAGCTGATCTACCTGTTTATTGTCCTGTCAGGAAATTTCTCCTTACTTCTGAGTTAGTTCTCTCCTTGATTAGTCTTGATCCATTGCTTCTCCTTCTGCCCTCAGGTGCTTTGAAGTACAGGTTGACAGCGCCTTAGATACTAGAAGCTATGACAATATTGGTATTATCCAGGAGACAGGAATGATTGAATCCACTCTTCTTTCTTTTCTTCCGTTAGGAACTTCCTAAAGGATTGTCAGACGATTATAAAACCTTAATGATGAATTCCAGCCTGGGAGATCTGGATGCTACACAGAACGATTATGAATATAACATTACCAGTGATTCATATGTGTATGAAGATGGGATCATCCTTTCTGATTTAGGATGGAATATATGGATAAGCATTTCTTTAATTATCTATTGTATTGGATTTGTGGGCAATGGCTACATCATCTGGCTACTGGGGTTCCAGATTAAGAGAAACCGTTTCACCACATTCATCCTTCACTTGGCCATTGCAGACTCTGGATTCCTCGCCTCTATGGTTATACATAAAATACATTTATTTACCTATTCCCTAAGAAGCAACATACTCTTCCTTTTCTGTGCCTTTTTCTCCCACATGATGTACATCAACGCAAACTTTATTCTGACAGCTATCAGCATTGACCGGTGTGTGGCTGTCCTCTTCCCAATCTGGCATCACTGTTCCCGGCCAAAAGGTTTGTCCTCCATGGTGTGTGTCCTCCTGTGGATCTCCTCTTTCCTCTTGACTGGAAGTATTGTGCTATTCACAAATGTCTTTGGAAAATACAACCTGTTTGGTCTCCATTTCCTTGTGACTGCTATAGTTTCCCTTCCATTGATCATACTCTCTACTCTGGTCCTTTTCATCAAAGTGTGTGTTAAACCTAAACAGAAGAATCAGGGTCGGCTTTTACTGATGATTTTAATTACTCTTCTCTGTTTCCTCATCCTTGCATTTCCATTAAATGTCCTTGTGGTTAT
>NW_020769588.1:18517-32020 GCF_900518735.1 Pseudonaja textilis
GTTCAGTTCTGAAAAAGAACTGAAAAAGCTTCTTGGCTGAAAAGCAAAATGTTTTTAAAGAAAAAAACCAAGAAAGTTTAGTTGCCTTTTGGGAAAGCGCCTTTGGGAGATAGCCAGAAAGGCATCTTCAGACAAGGATGTTAAGCTTTATTGTCCCCAGTCTTCATATTTCTAATGACCAAAGAAGGGAAGTAAGCCTTAAGTAGAAGATAGTATCAAACAAAGGAACAGACGGCACTGTTGAATGACTGTGATCAGCTGGGTCTCTTCCTCAGTGGTCACAGCCCCATTTATCACCGGAGAAATTCAACTGTCAGTGAAGTTTTGTTCTTTTGATCCTCTCACATCAATCAGCAAATAGTCCACTTAATCAGAGCATCTTCAAACTCAAGGGAACAATTTCCCCTGTTCCTCAAAAAGCTTTCTTTATAAAGTTTGTATAAGATGTTTTACAGGTGGCACCTACCCCATGAGACTTGCGAGAATGTTTAAGAGTAAATTGGATAAATGCTGGAAATGTCATCAGATACCTGGCTCATATTATCATATGTGGTCACAAATTTCAGACATAATATTTACTTAAACTTAATAACAAGTGTTCATTATTAATTTTATGCGTTGGCTTTTTTTTTGCTATTCTTTAAAGATATGCACGTAGATTCTATCATTGTAAGCCGCCTTTCTTCCCAATCTTTTATGGGCATTATTTCTAAACAGTACCTGCCTCACCAGTTCTGGAATAATGGGATCTTAATGGATCTCCCTTTTCATTCACAAACATCATAAACATCATCAGGGTTTATATTCTAGATGGCTGCTTTAGGTAGGGGTGGGATTCTGCTGGTTCAGACTAGTTCAGGTGAACCTCTTGTTCCGACAATCAGCTGGCTCCAAACCATTCGCTCCGATGAGCATGTGGGCCTGCCCACTCTTTACGGTGCTTTATGTCTTTTTGTTGGAGCACAGCTGATTCACATTCACATGTACCTCAGCTGTTTTCTTCAGCCGCAATTGAAGGTAAGTATTAGCTTTTTTTAAATGCGGAGCGTGGAGTTGAACTGGTTGTTATACCAGTTGAATTGCACCCCTGGCTTTAGGGAATAGTGTCAGCAGTTAGGCTCAACAGCTGAATCGTTTCTTTATGAGTCGTAATGTATAAATCCTTTACCCCAAGGTTGCCAGCTTGGCTGGATTAAAGCCAGGATTGAAACAATTTATGTAAATCATGGGAATCAATGCTTTTTAGCTGAGGCCTGGAGAGTCTGTGATATAATCAACTCTGAAGGCCATCTGTTAAGAGTCCAGCTGACTTCCTAGTGCAGTGAAAACAAGGAGAAATGTTCTGACTATGAGAAGAATCAACCAATGCCTTCAGAAGTCGTGGGAGCTTCATCACTGGAGACTTTCAAGAAGAGACTAGACTGCCAGTTGTCAGAGATGGCATAGGGTCTTCTGCTTGGGCAGGGGTTGGACTAGATGACCTACAAGGTCCCTTCCAACTCTGTTAATTTGTAAGATCTGGAATTGGTCTCTGTGAGAACAGATTGCTGGAATAGATGGGCCAGAGGTCCAATGTAGCAGAGTACTGCCCATATGCTTATGTTAGCCAGCTCTGGAGAAGCCCATGGTTCATCTTAAATGTACAGCAAATCCAGGAAGGTCCTGCCTTCATTGCTGAAAAGTTCATCTTACTGATTAACAGAGTTGGAAGGGACCTTGTAGGTCACCTAGTCCAACCCCCTTCTGCCCAAGTAGAGACCCTATACCATTTCTGACAAAAGTCAGTCCAATCTCTTCTTGGAGGACTCAAGTGATGAAGCTCCTATCTGTCTGATCCAGCCAGAAATGTTTGAACTAGGTTTTCTGTCTTGATTGACACGTGCGGTTTCTTGTGCCAATATGTCCTCTCAGTATGCTGCTTCTACCAGAGTTTCTTTAGATTGCTCTCTCTCTCACTTTATTTTGACTCCTTCTTAACTGTTAATAACCTACCTATCAGGCATGCTATAAGATCATGTGAGAAGAAAAACCTGGTCTGGTTTCACATTGGGAGAAAGGCACTGGAAATAAAATGGAGGCTGCTGCAAGGAAATAAGGTTTATTTGGTTTCCAGAAACTCCAGTCTCATCTTTCCCTTCAGGGTAGCCATTTTAGACCACCGGTTCAGGAGCCTTCAGGAGAGAATAATTGCCAAGCCGGGGAGGAGATTTGCGACTCCCCTCTACCTAGCTGACAGTCTCCCCTTCCTCCGCCACCCCTATGAGGTGGCTTCTGCTCCAGATCCAAAGGATGGGGCTCTCCAATGCCGAAGCATGAACCAAAGCCGTGCACAATCATGGTCAGCGGTCCATCTTCAGGGAAGCTCAAAACAGCGGAGGAATCTAAATTCTTAATCCCATCAGCTCCAGCCTTCTGTGGGTGCTGTGATTGAAGGCATTTTGTTTACGAATATGTTAGAAGAAATATCCATCTGGTTCTGTTCCAAGTGGGGAGAAAGACACTGGAAACAAGTAGGCTGACTGGAAATATGGTTTAATGGTGAAGCAGAACCACCAAACGTGTGATTTTGGGTAGCTCATGGAGTGGAGAGTGAGGGTTATTTATACACTCTCTGGGCTTTGAACTTGAGCTTCCTGTTCCTGTGGCAAGAGCATGCATTCTATTGGTTGCTGTAGGGGGGTCATAGCTAACTTTTTAGGTTGTCTGAGTTAAGTTTGATTGAGCCTGGACTCTCTAATGAGGAGGCTTGTATCCTGAGAGGTTATTGGGCCATTCCTATTGTGTCTTAATGGCTTTCCTGGTCTGGATCTTGAGTGGGGGCTGATTCTATCCTTCTACCTAATTCTGCCTTTGTTAAAAGTATCCTGACTTGAATGGATTATCAAATTTGCATTTCTAAAAATTGGCTTCAGTTTAGTATATGCTTGGGGGAAGGGAATTGTGGCTCTGAGTTTCTGTCTCCCTTAAAATTTCTATTTCTCTTTTAGGGGAAATACAACATTCTGCCTTTTTAAAACTCTGCTTTCCCCAAAATATGACCTAACCAGAAAGTTAGTCCTACCTTGATTTTTATGTGTGCACCCAATATAAGCCCTACCCCCCCCCAAAATAAGCCCTAATTACTTCTGAGACTGGATCAATTATGTCAATACTTCTGGTATATTCACAATTGTTATAAATATTCTGACCCCACTCCTCAAACACAATAAACCCTCTTCAGTGAATGCAAAGGATTCCTTTATTAGGAGTGCCAGTAGCCCTGGTAAAAAGTCTCTCTCAGACTAACAAGTCTGGCCACTGGGAAGATGAATAGTTGTCTGCCACATCTATTCATGTCTGCCCCCTGCCTTTTATCCCTGAGCTCAGGTGGAGCTTCGCTAACAATAGTGGCTCTTTCTTCCCAAGGACCAGCCTATAGATTTCCACTGCTCTCCTCTCCTCTGCCATTTGTGCATCCGCATGTCAGGCACTGAACCCAGCTGTCCCTCCTCTTCCTCATCAGCCACCTCCAGACCTCGGACTGTTGACTCTCCATCTGAAAGCTGAGGGATGGCCCATCTTTCTCTCTCTGCCAGCTCTATTCCCTCTTCCCCCTTGGAGCTCTCAGGTTGCCTGGATGCTGACCCTGACTCCCATGTCTCCTCCTCCCCATCTGACTTGGCTGCTGGGGTGATGGTGGCTGGCAGCTGACAGTCTATAACATAAAGTTCAAGCTTCTTCTCTCTGCAATGACTGTCATTATTTTCATTTCCGTTTTCACACACCTTTTTTTAAAAAAATCCGATTAGTTCATCTATTTCTTGTGGGCTAGATGGTTTGGGCAATATTTGTATGTTGAAATTAATCCTTTGTCATTCCTTCCTCTTTCCCACACAGTAATCTTCTTGTCTCAGTTCTCAGCAAGTTACATGCAGAAAGAAAATCGTATTTGGAATAACCGAATTGGAAGGAACTTTGGAAGTCTTCTAATCTAACCCCCTTCTCAAGCAGGAAACCCTATACCTTCTGGATAAATGGTTGAAGTTGACAGACTTGAACAATGCACCCTAACCAACAAAATGTAATTTAATGTAGAGAAAATCAAGGGTTTACACTTAGAGAGGAAAAACCAAAAAACAAAATACAAATACAGTTTAGGTGAACCCTGGTGCAAAAAATGAAGTGTGAGAGGGACCTTGGAGTGCTAATGGACGATCACTTAAATATGAGCCAGCAGTGTGAAGCAGCAGCCAAAGAAGCTAATACAATCCTTGGTTGTATGAAGAGTGGCATAGAATCAAAATCAAGTGAAGTATTAGTATCGCTGTATAAAACCTTAGTAAGACCATACCTGAAATATTGCATCCAGTTTTGGTCACCACATTGCAATAAAGATGTTGAAATTTGGAGAGAGAAAAAGTGCAGAGAACAGCAACTACAATGATTAAAGGCCTGAACACTAAAACATATGAAGAACAGTTTCAGGATTTGGGTATAGCTATTCTAAAGAAAAGGACCAGGGGGGGTGACAAGATAGCAGTATTCCAGTTTTTGTGGAGCTGGCATAAAGAAGAAGGTGTCAACTTATTCTCCAAAGCACCAGAAGGCAGGACAAGTAGCAATGGGTGGAAACTAATCAAGGAGAGAAGCAACCTGGAATTATGCAGAAACTTCTTAACAGTGAGGACAATTAACCAGTGGAACGGCCTGCCTTCAGAAGTTGTGGATGCTTCATCACTGGAGGTTTTTAAAAACAGGGTGGACTTGACTGAAACGATATAGGCTCTCCTACTTGAGTAAGAGGTTAGACTAGAAGACCTCTAAGGTCCCTTCCAGCTCTAATCTGAATTGATTTGAATATAATGACTATATAAGCTAAAGCAAATGATAAGCTATCTCAGTCATAAAGGCAACAGAAACTTACAAATCTTAATTAGGCTTAAAAAAAAGAATATTTATCCCTCCCCCCAAATCACAATATATTAACAATAACAATGAACAATAGTCATTACAGTATATCAGCAAAGAACCAATACACCTAATAATTAGTGTTATAAACCAGGAAAAAGCAGAGCCACCTTTTCGATCTCAGGAATAAGCAAAAAAAAAACAAAAAACGAGGCCAGGCTATACAGACAGGAAACAGAAGAAGAAAAAAGGAGGAATGGGGAGGGTTGCATGAGGTTTGCTTTTGATGAAGGTAACCACAGCAAGAGAGTGTGATAACCACAACTGGTGCCGAAAGGAAATCACTTGTTTCCATAGAAGAGAATATACAGAACTCAGATTTGAACTGTGGAGTCCCTGATGCTCTCTGAACTTGGTTCTTTCCTTGCAGACATTTCTGTCAACTCGTAAAACATTCCTATACCTGTTTTCAAGTTGCCATAAATAAGGGGAGAGGGAAATCTGAAGGAGCAGTATGGCAGTTTCAAACCAGAAGTACATTCCACCCTTATCTTAAAAAGATTGCAACTAGGCTATCGGATCTTCTGCCCTCGAAAATCCTTCATTGTAGAATATGATTGATGACACCTAGCCTGTGGACGTGCTTTATTGGAGAATCTGATTTATGATACACCCAGAGGGGAGGGGGGAAACAGGGTCACAGGTGACTGTAAATTACATATGCCAGAGTTGGCTATATTTAGGTTAATGCCAGCATGTTGTTCCTAATAAATATTTTGAATTCTTTTGAAACTTGGCCCAAGGATCATGATTTAATTAGGGCAATCGTGGGAACCCTGACAGTTTCATTACCCCATTAATGTAGCATCTGCAATGTGAGTGAGTTTGGTGTTTGATGTCTGTTTACACACAGTAGGTTGCCCTGCCAATGTTCGTGGAGATGTAATTTTTATTTGAAAACCAACAGCTAAGCTCAGCGACCACCAAGGACTCCAAAAGCAGAGCCATCTTTGTGATCTGAAGAATAGGCAGGATCTCAAGACCAGGAAGGATCTTCTGCAGGTAGGATGCAGGAGAACACAAGAGTTGAGTGAGTTTGTGTTTGATCAGATAATCATAACAAAGAAATGCGATAACCACAAGAGATGACAAAATGAGCAGAAGACACTTGTGCAGTCCTTGATGTTCTCTGAGTTTGGTTGCTTATAGGCATTTCATTATCTATTAAGATAACATCTTCAATGAATTTGAGCGTGGGGGATGATGCCTGTTTATCTACTGTAGCTTGCCCTGCCAGTATAGGCGGGGATGTGGTTTTCCAAACAACCAAGCTCAGAAACCATCAAAGAGTCAATAGTGACTTATTTGTTTCATACTAAACTTCATTTAGCAACAGAGAAGGCATTTGTCCCTGACTCTGTCCAGTAATAGCATTAAGAGAAGCAAAGAAAAGAAGGGAGGTTTTGTGTGCAGAAAACGGTAGGGGACACTCATTTCTTTACAGAATAATGAATGGGGCAGATTCTGTAAGCAGCTGGAGTTCTGTAACACAGGTAAGACAATTTTTTAAACCTAATTCCAGAGTGTTGATCATGAAGCATCCTTTCCCAGGGCATGTAGAAAGAGCTACAGGCCCCGAGAAAGAGATCTTTCAAGACTTCTGAATATGCAGAAGAGATGGAGCCAGACAGATTTCAGAAGGGATGTATCTTCATAGGGTAGACACAGTCACACAGAAGGCAAATATTTAGGTCTTCTAAAAGACACTGTTGATAGATGGGACCTGGAATGAACCTACTCTGCCAGATCTTTCTTGTGATACAAAAGCAAACAAAGGTGCTCCCTTAGGTGTCCAAGTCTTAAGCCATAGAGATCTTTATTGGGGCCAGCCAACACTGTGAATGTATATCTTCAATCCCACTGATAACTAGTGCAATTGACAAAATAGAAGTGTCACATGGACAAAATGAAAAATGCTCAAGACGACGTAGGCTGTCCATTTTGGACTAAGTGTAGTTCTGAATATTGTTCAAGGGTGAAGAAAGTGATGCCTTCTGTATGTTGGGGAAAAAAACCCATAGTTAAAGTTTGTTTTTACTTCTTTTGTTACAAATATTCTTCTTAAACTCTATTTCCCCAAGAATATATGCTAATCAATATCAACACCAGCCCTGCTCAATCTTCTAACGAACCTCACAAATAATAGAAAATTACAAAAAGTATTTATCCATCCATCTATCCATTAAATTGACTTGAATTTTCATGTAAATATTTCAGAAATAACTAATGTTTGCAAACGAAGGATTTGGATTCACTTTCCTGGGCTTTCTCATTCTCACAGAAGTTATAAAAGGGGGTGAGTTTTGTTTTTCCTTTTGAATTATGATTAAGTCTTTCCTTTGCAAAACATTGGTAGATACACTTAATAAAATGTTAAGCAAGTTCCTCTTTACTGGAAATCTATTTCTGGTGCTGAATAAATTCTGTGTGATCACCACAGCCACATGGCAGACCAACCTGGAGTCAGCAAAGAAATCTAGCTTTCTGAACTTCCTTGGGTTCTCCAAGAGATCCGTTGAACCTCCTGAGGAATTTTTGTACTTCACCACCAGGTATGTCCTTAACAAAGATAAAACTCTCATCATGGTAACTGTTATTATGAAAAATAATAATTCTCAATTCAGAATAAGCCTCAGAAACTGCAAATACAAGATTTTTTGAAAGTATGACTTTTTTTTACAAAAGGTTATCCATCATAGATGACCAGTTATTTAAAAAAAAAAACAGTTAAATGGTTGAGTTGAGTAGATACACCATTTCTAGATGTAGTCACCTGTATTTTCATGCCAACCAACTTGCCATGAAAGCACTCATGGCTCCAACTAAGTGTTCGTATATGTTTGGAGACTATGTGGAGGTTTGTGATGCCTCCAGTATATTGTGCCTTAGAATGTTTCCATGGTGTAACCCTGTGAATTGTAAGCACGGGACCAATATTCTTTTTGTGAGGTCTGAGGCTTGAGCATGCGGTCTCCTAGCCTTTATCAAGTCCTAATCTGCAGTGACTCACAAATCCACTCCTGCTCTTTTTGACAGATGTGGCTATTTGTCAAAAACATTGTTTCCTTTCAAATGTTTGCTAGAAACTTTGTGAAGATATCCCTCTTGGCTCTTTTCTACTGACCCCCCCCCCCGCCTCCCCATGACCCAATTCTAAGCTCCTCATTTTCATTCTGGAGAATCTGGATATGTCTCTGGATATGTCTTGTGTTGTGCAGCTGTACTCCTTGACTATGTTGTTTTCAGGTCAAAGAGAGCAGACATATTTCTGCAATTGTCTCCTATCTATCAAATATTTTTGTCTTTTGTTTACTTTTGCCCCCTGCTCTTTCCCCACTACATTCATTCCTCTTTCAGATCAAGGAATTGCACATTTTATATTATTGCAAAAATATGTCCTTCCATTTGGGCTGTTCTACAAAAGAGAATTGACTTGGGGCAGGAGATGTTTTGAAGGTGGCTTCTCTGATGTTTGTATACAGCTATTGTTTAGAAGTTACAATAACAGAGTTGGAAAGACCTTGGAGATCTTCTAAACCAACCCCCTGCTTAGGCAGAAAACCCAACACCACTTCAGACAAATGTTTATCCAACATCTTCTTAAAAACTTCCAGTGTTGGAGCATTTACAACTTCTGGAGGCAATTTGTTCCACTGATTCATTGCTCTCACCGTTAGGAATTTTCTCCTTAGTTCTAATTTGCTTCTCTCCTTGATTAGTTTCCACCCATTGCTTCTTGTCCTGCTCTCAGGTGCTTTGGAGAATAGTCTCATTGTATACTATATTTCATTTCGTTAGCTTGCAGTTTAATTTAGTTTGGTTGAGTTTAGTTCAGTGAGATGGTAGCTACCTAGAATCCTTGTTAAATTGTCACCGACCATGTGGGATTCTACATTGTCAGAAATATTTAGTAGGGAAAACCTTTATCAATTAATATCCCAAAGGACTATTTTTTCTTCTCTTGTGATGTTTATCTGGGAGCAAGCATAAGCCAACCAAACTATTATTAAATGTTCTGTTATTAATAGGTGATCCCAAAGAGAATATTTTAGAAGGATAAGAATTATGATTAATAACTTTGTCCAACAGTTGATTTACACTTTAAAATAAAGATGGAAAGATCCATATTGTGTTGCATGCCATTAAAGTGATCATCTGACTATTTTTTCCGCTTTAGATATGACACAATTATTGGAAAGAAGCAGAGGAAAGTAAACTACCCACAAAACGGAAAAAAAGATTTCCTCTTTTAACTGGCCAAATTAACTGTTCTCCAGGAGTCGTTTCTGCTTTGCTTGTATGGGAAGGCATTAAGGTGAAACATGATCTTTACTTTGTAGGAATCAAATTCTTTATGTGTTCTGCAACCAGGTGATTCCAGATGATGAATTGACCTATATGGCTGAAAACTGATGAGAGAAAATAATCTACAGACATCGATGTCACCATTTCTGCCTTCTTGAGCAAGAACCAATGCAATGTACCCAGAAGGATAACCCAAGTGATTTTTTTTGCTGAAGATTTTCTGTGAAATTGTCCACACCCTTCTTAGAAAAATCAGAACAGAGGCAAAAGTCATTTGATGGCTGTTGACTGAAGGAAGGGCGAGTGCTTTGTCTGTTAGCTGTCCGGATCCATCCTTAGCCTTCAACGCAAAGCAGCAAGAAAATCGAAGTAAGATTCATTTTCCACAGGAGACAGCAACCAATATGAAAACTCCATACTTTTCTGGAATAACAGATGCTCAAACGGAAAGTTTGGCATTGAGCTCCAATGAGACAGATATCTACTCAAAGAGCAGCATTTCTGAGCCTCAATATCAAAAAAAAGTCATATATTCTTTAATCATTTTAATCTGTATTCCAGGAATGATTGGAAATGGAATTGTCATCCGACTTTTGGGGTGCATGATTAAGAGAAATTCTTTCACTGTCTACATCCTGAATTTGGCCATGGCTGACAGTGGGACTCTACTATTCCTATTTCTGATAGGAATCCTGGACCTGACCAAGAGATTGTTTCTCCTAATAATAACAGAAAGTTTCATATGCACTTATTGCATTGGCCAATTTCTTCTGACAATCATCAGCATTGACCGGTGTTTGGCTCTCTTCTTCCCAATTTGGTACCGATATCATCAGCCACTACATTTATCCACAGTACTCTGTGTCTTTTCATGGCTAATCTCTTTTTTCCTCTGTGTAATTCATTATGTTCTGTTAGGGGTGAAACTGACTAAAAGCTTCCCTTCATTCTATCACATTCTCATCTGTACCTCTATTTGCATCCCACTCATGGTAGCCTCCAGTCTGGCTCTCTTCATCAAAGGCTACCTTAAATCACAAATGCAGAAGCGAGGAAAACTTCTCAAAATCACCCTGGTTGCCCTGTTTTTCTTCCTCATCTTCTCTGTTCCACCAATTGCCATTTATCTCAATGAGACTCTTTTCAAGCACAAGTTTGTCAATTTAATTACATATGGCTACCTATGTGCCTGCTTAAACAGCAGTGTTAACCCACTGATCTATCTTCTACTAGGGAGAAAGAAGGAGCATCATTCTACTTACAACCTAAACATTATCCTCCAGAAAGTTTTCAAGGAAGAAGAAGAGAATGAAAAGCCACCAGAGGTCCAGGTTCATACCCAAATATGACGTACTCATGAGAGTGATTAAAAAACAACAACAACCATATTTTTATAGTGCTCTTCCAGGACCTGATAATTAATTCAGAGAAACCTCTTCTTCTAGCAAATCCAGTATTGTCAAAATGTGATGCTGAGGAGATTAGAAAATTAGTGTTTCATTTTCTCAACTGTAACAGAGGTTTCTGAATCATTGTGAACAGATCTTGTTGAGATGACTTGATGAAACAGCTTATGGATTAAAGGGGTTAAACTTTTCTTCAATCTTGGTAATTACCTATGAGGAGCTAAAGGAATGATTTTCCTTATCTTCACTTTTCTGCACCTGATGTTTGTTCACTCTGCAGGCATAAATCAAAATACTCCAAAAAGTTTCAACTGCTTTGATGTCCCTAAGTATTTTATCCTCACCCTCAATCACTCAGCAAGTTCATTTACTCTGAGAATTCATTGGTGATTCTGAAAACGTAATTCTGTTTTAACATCCATATTAACGTGGCATCCACCCAATAAATATAGGCCAGTTTAAATATATATTGCTAAGTTGAGTTCAATTTTAAGTATACTGATTTTGCTTTAATTAAAGTTGTAGTCATCTCTTCTTGGGGTTTGTATTTTCTATTTTTAATCTGTTGTTAGTCATCTGATCACATTTCTGCACCTAATGTTTGTTGAATAAACAAAAAGGAAGGGTGTAAATTTAGCAAATAAATTAATCAGAAATCACTGTTTTGTAGAAGTTATGTGTTTGCCTCTGGCCCCTGAGATCCACATTTCAAAAACCACCATGTAATGCTGGATTGTTCCCATTTTTCTTTTCTGCCTTTCTTTCACTTCTTTGAAATAACTTTTTTATCACTCCAAGGTCATGACGAGAGATAATATAATACTTTCTCCACTGTACTTAATTCTATGTTGGTCAAAACTAAGTAGGGAGAGCTGAGAAAAATACCATCACCAAGTTCTTTTTAAATGGATTTAAAAAATAATGATTGGCTAGGATTAGTCCATGGGGAAGGGGTTTAAGATGAGACACAATGAATTTATTTATTTCAGTTTGTCAAGCATGTATGAGAAAACAAGTATAAGTATGAACAGTTATAAGTATATACATAATAAATGAGTATGAATAAATGGGAACAGAAGGACAGGGTCAGGAGGCACACTGGTGTGCTTATGCACGCCCCCTTACAGACCTCTTAGGAATGGAGTGAAGTCCATGGTAGACAATTTAAGGTTAAAGTTTTGGGGCTTTGAGGATGTAACAGCAGAGTCAGGTAGTGAGTTCCAGGCATTGACCACTCTATTGCTGAAGTTATATTTCCTGAAATCGAGTTTGGAGCGGTTTACTTTGAGTTTGCATCTATTGTTTGCCCTGTGTTATTGCGGTTGAAGCTGAAGTCGTCATGGACACGCAGGACATTGTAGCAGACAATTTTTTGTACTAAGCAATCTCTAACCTTCCACTCCAGGGTAAAGTGACTAGGAAGATGGTGGGCTCACAGCTCCAGCTTGACTGAAATAATACTGATTTTCCTGGTGCCTTTTCAATGCAATTTCATTTGGAATATGATTTGAAGAGTGCTTTAGGTCAGCGGTTGCCAACCAGTGGGACGAGAAAATTTTTGTGGTCCGCAGAGAAATGTGGACTCTAAAGCAATTAATCCAGGCTGCATGGGAACATAAGGCTTACGTCGCTTGCATTGTGAACAACACGAGGTGGTGAGGGGAGGGGAGAAAGGGCAGGGGGGAACTCACCCACCTCACCCCACGTGCCTTGCCTGGCCATCAGTCTGCTTCTTTCTGCTTCTTTCTCCTTCTGCTTTTGGCTGCACACAAGGAAAGCAGCCAAAGTCTTTCTCTCTCTCCCCCAAACTCCACCAGAAATGAGTCTTTGGGACCCTGCAAGGCGTCTCCTGCTCCAAGAGGCTGAGCCGGCATGACAAGTCTCACAAAGACTCATTTCTGGCAGAGTTTGCGGGAGAGAAAGACAGACTTCTGCTGCTTCTGCTGCTTTCCTTGCATGAAGTTTCCATGCAAGGTTTGTGTTTATCAAACACAATTAGTTAATTAGTTTGCAGCAGCCTTTTAACCAGGGATTGCAAGACTCATTAAAAGGTTTCTGTTCCCTTTGGTTATTGTTTGTCTTATTGGAAAAGGGTTTGGGTCAGAACACATGTTAACTCCCAATAAATCCTTTGAGGATTTGGAAGTTTGGCCCAAAACTCATGATTTAATTGGGGTAACTGTCGGAATCCTGACGGCAAGGTAAAATAAAACAGTTATGTAGAATGTTGAAAGTCACCTCTTTTTTTCAATTTTTTATTTTCTTGCAACTTTTGTTCCTTTGCTATCTGACTTCCATTATAGTTGTCTTTTGTTTCATTTAAAGAAAACATTTCAGTAAAAATCAGAGAGGGGTGGGGTGGGGAGAGGAAGGAATGGATTTTAGTAATTAAAAGCTTTTTAACAGGGCTCAGTATTTCATGCCTTTCCCTTTGTTTCTATCCTCTTAGAGGCTTCCTCCAGCCAGATAATAGAATAGAACAGAAAATAGCATTTTTTTTTATTGGCCAAGTATGATTGGAGACACACAAGGCATTTGTCTCTGGTGCATAAGCTCTCAGTGTACATACCAACAACAAAGTGATATAATCATACTAATGGGTAAAGATAATAGAAAAGATGAGAAGGATAATAGTAATACAGCACTACAACATGGGTAAATATCTTTAAGCATTTGACAGTGCTATGGGAATTAGGTGTTAGCAGAGTGATGGCATGGGGGAAAAGTATTTTTGTGTCTAGTTGTTTTGGCATGCAATGCCCTGTAGCAGAGGAAACATTCAGGAGGAGGAGGAGGAGGAGAAAGAAGGAGAAGGGGCAGGAGGAGCAGGAGGAGGAGGAGGAGG
>NW_020769588.1:35693-46471 GCF_900518735.1 Pseudonaja textilis
TACTCTACTCTACTCTACTCTACTCTACTCTACTCTACTCTACTCTATTCTACTCTAGAATGTCTGCAAGAAAAGCAAACCAGCTCTCAGAGAACCAAGGGCTCCTCATTTCAACCCTGAGCTACACATAGTCTCATTAATTGAACCATGGTGCCTTGGTTCTTCTAATCATGTTTTTAAAAAGGAAGTCAAACTTGCAATACTCCCTGGGAGAGGTGGGGGGGAATAAATGAAAGCCAAGGATGAGGATTGCAAGGTTTATTCTGTTTTGCAGTAAAGATTTGTTTAGTCTTTGGTCATCAAGGTTTTACTGAATGCTGGGCCAACCTTTCCTTTTGAGGGGATGCCACAAAGAAGAGAGGGTCAAGCTAGTCTCCAAAGCACCAGAAGGCAAGGCAAGAAGTAACGGACAGAAACTAATCAAGGAGGGAAGCAACCTAGAATTAAGGAGAAATTTCCAGACAGTGAGAACAATTAATCAGTGGAACAACTCGCCTCTAAAAGTTGTGGGTGTTCCAGCACTGGAGGTTTTTAAGAAGAGATTGGACAGCCATCTCTCTGAAATGGGATAGGATTTCTTGCTTGAGCAGGGGGTTGGACTAGAAGACCTCCATGGATCCTTCCAGCGCTGTTATTCTGTTATTTGAATATCAATTTCATAAGATGTCATGAAAGAAGATTTGGGTTTTCTAGGTTATTCTCAGGCTGCTTGAATTCTTTTCCCCCCCAATTTCTCCTGATATTTTGGGCTTGTTTAGTGGGGCAAGGAGTTTGTGATTGTGTAGTTTTCTCTTATATCACAGGTGTTCCCAATCACAATCACATGATCGCAGTGTTGTTGGGAGAGCTTTCTACGGTTGAGGATCAGGTATAAATACCAGTCATTTAGCACCATTATAACTTCCAATGGTCACTAAATTAATGGCCATAACTTGAGGACTATCTAATGAGGTCATGAGCAGCATGAAGATGGACAGAGGTCATTACTCATGGAATTAAATGCCAGCATCCCTCTAATTACCACTTGTTTCAAGACAATGCTACATTCCAGATAGACTAACCAATTGTAGAATCAAAATACTAAACCGAGATGGGACTTGATTTGATTCAGAAGGGCTAATCAGAACCTTTTGGGCTTATTTAGGATTGTTTTATCTATCTCAAAAGTAGTGCTGTCTCTTTGGGCTTATTTGATTCACTTGGAGTTGCTTTGGAGCAGGAGTGTCAAACTCGATTCCATTGAGGACTTTATATGAGGAAATATGCAAACGCATAATGCAAGTGACTTCAGGTGAAGGTTTTTGTGAAATTCCTCATATCTTCTGCCGTGATTCTTGGAAAAATCAAAATAGATGCAAATGACATTTGATCTCTGTTGACTAAAGTAAGGGTGAGTGGTTTGTTCTTTAGTTGTCTGGATCCAAGTGCTGTGGTTCACTGGCAGCCAGTGCAGATGGTAGCTGAGTCGGACAGTGGGGAACAATGGGGACCAGTCAGGGAGTCTGGAGAGGAGTCAGATGAGAGTCCTGCATCTGATACAGAGATGGAGCCAGGACCATCTGGGGGTGGGGTGCTGCCTCCAGAACCTTCGGAGTCTGGCAGCAGTGAGGCAAAGGACCCAGGGGACCCTGTTCCCAGTGTGTGTGTGCGCAGAACTGCTAGAAGGCAAGACCAGCTGAAACCAAAGGGGTGACTCAGGAGTAAGGCTGGGAAGTGATTGCCCCTCCCATAAGGTATAAAAGTCAGACCAAGATGATGAAACCTTTGCAGGAAGCAAAGTAGTTTGATCAGTTCAGAGTCATTCTTGAAGCTCTTTGTATTTCGGTTGGGGGTGGGTTTGTTTTTGGTACTTCAGTTGGTTTCTTTTCTAGTTCATTTGATACTTCTGTTTTTGGCAGCACTTCACAGAACTGAAAGGTGTGTGCTTATCTTGGGGGACTGTTTGAGATTAATTCCGGCTGGGAATGAAAACAATTCTCAGCGTTGCAATAAAATAAGTTTTGTTTTAAAATAAGTTGGTGCATAATTACGTTTTACGAAGCCTGGGTCATAACACCACCATTATCCTTCAACAAGAAGCAAAAACAAACAAAATAAGATTCATTTCCATAGAAGACGACAACCAATGTGATAACTGTCTTTTCTGGAGTCACAGAGGCTAAAATGGGAAATTTGACATTCAATTATACTGAACTCAGTGGCACTGATGGCATTCCCCCAGAGGACAACATTTATCAGCCTGACTATCAGAAAAATGTCATCTATTCTTTAATCCTTTTAATTTGCATTCCAGGAATTATTGGGAATGGAACTGTCATCCGAGTTTTGCATTGCCAGATTAAGAGGACTCCTTTCACCATCTATATCAGGGATGTCAAACTCGATTTCATTGAGGGCTGCATCAGGGTTGTATTTGATCTTGGGGGGCCAGTGGGCATGGCTGGGGTGGTCTTGGCCATATTGACATCACTCCTATTGGGGCACCTGTAGTGGCCCGGGCAGGACTGGAGGAATCCATTGTCTCCAGTGGAGGAAGGTGAGACCAGGCAGAATGACAAGCCCTTGTCCTACAGAGAATCCTCACCATTCCTCTCAGGCCACATGAAGGACCCCCAGACAGTGGTGCAGACTGTTGAGAGCCCTAGGCAGCAGAGCACAAGCACCCAGCCCAACCCTCGAGCTCCCAGGGCACCAGGACCCCACAATCCAGCACAGCCCAAGGGGGCCCCAGCTGCACTTACCTCCTCTTCAAGGCTGCTGTTCTCACTCTCCTTGACCAGGTTCTCATGGTGTGTGCAGGAGGGCAAAGTGTGTGGGTCAGAGAAAGGCCCACTCCCTCTCCATGCAAGGAGACCTGGCTTTGTAACAAAAGCATCCTCAGCAATAGGGTGGGAGAACACCAGGAAAGATCAGGAGGAGAACACAACAGGATGGCCAAAGGGCAGTAGGCATAGGCTTCCCAAGCTTCATTTTCGCTGGCAGAGGCACCACGGGCAAGTCCTTCGCTGTTTCCAAGGCAGCCCCGTGGGCCAGATCTATGCACCTCATGGGCCAGATACAGCCCACAGGCCTTGAGTTTGACACCCCGGCTTTGGAGGAATTGGTGGGTGTCTGTGTATTCTCAATATAGCTAGGAATGCTGATAAAAATGTAACTCAGTTTCATTCTCAAGTGCACAGATGGTCTGGTCTAAAAGCTCTAGGGCAGGGGTATCATTGAGAGCTGCATGAAGGTTGTCTTTGACCTCGGGGGCTAGGTGCAGAGGTGGGTTCTGAGTAGGTTCTGACCAGTTCTGGAGAACCGGTAGTGGAAATTTTGAGTAGTTCAGAGAACCGGCAAATACCACCTCTGACCCACCCCCATCTATTCTCTGCCTCTTGAGTCCCAGCTGATTGGCTGGGTCTTCTTTTATTGCTCTGCACAGGAGAACGGAGCTGGAAAGCAGGTTAGAGGGGGTGGGGTGGGAATAGGATTTTTGAAGTAACCTTCCCCCAGGAATGGATTCTTTTTTTGTCATGTATATGTATACATCCGAACTGGACTTTGTTGTTTCTCTATGTCATATATGTTGGTATATGCATATTTTTAATGTATTTTATTTTATTGTCATGTTCCACTTTGAAAATTACATATACAGCAGTATCTCTCTGTTTACATGGTTTTTTGATTAGCTATTTTGTTGGGAAAAACCCATCAATGTTACGTGTTCTCATGGAATCCAGATATTATTTAAGGATTAGAAAATGAATCCACCATGATAGGGAGTCTTCACAACTGGTCTTCCTCCGTAGTTTTTGGCTCTTCTGAGTTGTCCTGCTCATCCTTGAAAACTCTTTGCAAAGCAAGCTTCAAAGATGCTCTGGGCTGATCCTTTCCCCTCTTCTTTCTTCCCACTAAGAAATAAAAGAGTGGGTTGACGCTGCTGTTGACAGCTGCACATCCTATCCCAATGGTCATGAGGAGGGGATTAGAGGAACCAAAATATTCAATGACATAAAAGACATCCATTGGGAGAGAAAAAAGGAGGAAGAAGATGAGAGCCAGCAAGAGAGTGGTGAGAAGCTTCCTTTGATTGCGTTGCGATTTAGACCTCATATGAATCCCGAGAGTCACAGTAGACACAACCATGAGAGGTGTACAAAGTAAACCATTCACAATCAGCTGGTAGAGAAAATGTGAGCCTCCAGAGCTCTTGGTTTGATATAGTATGAAATGCACCACAGAGAGCAGGAAGCAAAGGATCCAGAGAAAGCCACAAACAAGGGTGGGCAAATATGGAGGAAGATGGCAATGATGCCAGAGAGGGAATAGGACAGCCACGCACCTGTCCAGGCTGATGGCCGTCAGCAGAAACTGGCTAGCAGAATAGGTGAAGAAGAAGAAGAGCTCAAAGAATAAGGAGAAAAAGGTTTTGACAATATATGTTCTTTGACCCAGAGATAACACCGCCACAAAGATTGCTGCCATAATGAGGGATGTGAGGACCCCAAAATCAGCGATGGAGAGATTCAGGATGAAAGTGGTGAAAGGATTCCTCTTCATGGAAAAGGCCAGGAGGTAAATTGTCCTTCCATTTCCCACCAGGCCCAAAATACAAATAAGGACAATGAAGCCATTGAAAAGATTACGTGTTAAATTATTGGACAGTTGCTCATATGGATAAAGATAAATTTCTGGTATTCTGGTACTATTGGAAGCAATTTCAGCTGTATTGAAAGGAGTGTTGACAAGTGTGGGATCCGTTAGCCTGATAACAAAAAGAGACCAAAAGAGAATCAGTCCTTCTAGCAGAAATGTATATACATGCATGCACATATGGATCCACACATGCACGTATGCACACACAAACACACAGTTTTTTTTAAACTTACATCAATATTTTTTTCAGTCTTGTGAGTATCCACATAGGTCAATATAAAAGGAAAAAATAATATTCCATAGTTGTATACGATAAGCCAGGGGTCGGCAACCCATGGCTCTGGAGCCGCATGTGGCTCTTTCATTTTAACTCCGTGATTAATGGTTTCATCTGCTATTTAGTGCCAAAAACCGCTCTGCTCACCACTTTGTTTGGGTGGGGGGTGATTTATTACCACCCACCCTTTAAAAAGTTGGCTTTCTTTTCACCCCTTTCTTTTCCAGGGGCTCTTTTCTTTAGTTAATCAGTAAATAGAAAATTTTCACCCAAGTCGACTACGCTTTCAATTTCTCTTTTTCCACCATCTGCCACCATCTTCCACCAGATGGCCATCTGCCCCAGCCTTGTAGTGGTTTGCAATGACCGCTTTCCTTTCAAGTCAGCTGGAGAGGCTATCTCTCGATCTAACAGGGATATTGTGGTATCCTTGGGATCAGCAGAATGTCCTCTCCTCAATCATCATTTTCCAAGATGATTTAGGTCCAAGGGACCACTGGCTTTCAGGATATCAAGGTCCTCCCTAGGAGCCCATAAAGATTTTCATTGTACTGCCATGATGTCAGCCCTGCCCTCCCTCTTCATGTGGCTCTTTCATACTTCTGCTGCAGCTCTCTGTCGCCAGTCAGTTCCACAATTGATAGGGCTTTCAGTTAGGACAGATAGAGGAAAAAGGACACCATGCTAGGAGGAATTCTATGGTGGAGGAACCAGACTTCCAGTTGGCAGAGGAAAAAGGACGCCATGCTAGGAGGAGACTCTATGGTGGGGGAACTGGACTTCCAGTCTACTCCAGAATTGAATGGGGGGCTTCCAGTTAGGACCTTGGTAGCTCTTTCAGTGTTTGAGGTTGCTGACCTCTGCTATAGGCCATCTAACCAAGCTGAAGAAATAAATGAACATTTTGCAGGAAGTATTGAAAGCCTGACAAATTAATCTATTTTGATTCTTGACTTGGCTTTATCTTTCTATGTAGCAATATTGCGACCACTTTCCTTTAGATGACTCACCATTTAGGAACAAAGAAAATGTGTCATAATATTCTTACCCAGTATAGCGTTCAGGCCAAATGTATTGAGGACCAAACAAGTCAGGAGATTTATGACCATAACCTAAAGAGGAAATTAACATAAATGAAGATTGTCAGGCAGCAAAAATGCTAATACATTTTAGAAAATTCCTCTCCCCAGATTTGTGTCTTTCTGAATGGGAATCTCTGTATGCATAAATCAAATAATCTCCAATGGATTTTCCCCCCTGTGGTTGCTCAGGTAGTCATTAGCCAAGACTCAGTCCCTGTGTTGCTCTCTAAGCTGCCCCAGAATTATTTAACCTGATAATCAACTCAAAGATCCTCATTTTGAAAAAGAAACAATTTTTCCCAATCTAGCTTTTCCTTTATTTTCAGAAGTGCATCTGGGCCTCCAATCACATTTTCCCCTCTTAAAATGTTCTTAAAGTACATGGAGATTGATTTCATCTCTTATGTCCCTCCAAAGGACAGTTCTGGGATGATGTTTCCTAGAGGAAATGGCAGATATTGCTGTGCTAGCAGATATTTCTTACCAGGAAAGCTGTTTTATGAAAAATTCCCTCAGGAGCTATTTTGTGAATGCAGCCACAGGATGTCTTCAAAATGCCAACCTCAGGAGTTGATGGGTGTCATGATTTGGGGCTAGAGTTTCAATTTTGGAATTATTAATCCTGTGTGGTTCTCATTATCACTTGTATCCCCAAAGGTAAAGACATTGTATGTAACATAGTTTTCATGCTTTTCATACCTCCTGAGTTATTAAATTCTCCACCAATTTTGCATCCATTGTCCATTGTTGTTTGTTTGCTTAGAAAGGTTTGATTCATTGGTTAAGTTGGACTACCCAGGACACTGCAATTTAAGGGGAAATAAAATTAATAAAAGAAAGTAAATTTGTGTGTACTTCTGATTGTCAAAATGGCTGAAAGAATTGTGTTCTTGGGAAATTCAAAATCATTGTTGTTTTGGAAGTAAAATCTAGTCCAGTTCTTATTCCAAGCCAGGAGAACGATGCAGGAGAAATGAACTGAAGGCAGGCTGCAGTTGGAAAGGAGGTCTCCATTTATTTAGTAGCTAGAAACAATAGCAAAAGCACTTACACTTAGATACCAGTTCACAGTGCTTAACAGTCCTCTCTAAGTGGTTTACAGCATATTGCCCCCAACAATTTAGATCCTCATTTTACCCACCTCAGAAGAATGGAAGGCTGAGTCAACAACAGTGACAGCAGCATGTTTCTGGGATGGCTGACAAATTGGGGTTGAGAGTAGATGGATTTTTATACAATTTGTGGGGGCTTTGTGATTGAGATGCCTGTTTATGTCCTTTAATATTTCAATGGCTGTTGCCAGATTTCTATGAGGTCATGTAGGGGTCATGACTGGCTCTATAGGCATAAGGAAAAATGCAAATCCTGGGTGTTTTCTTTGTCTGAACTAATCTTGTTAATTTTGGCTCATTGCCTATTGTGCTGCTTATTCAGAACTGCCTGCTGCCCTTTATTTATGAATAGAGTGGCCTGGAACTTCTGGTTGAACTTCCCCGAAGACAAACCATTGCCACGACTGTCCATGGCTTTGGTCCATGCTTCTTTGTCGGAGAGTCCCAATTGTCCAGATTTGGGGTAGAAGCTGCCTCATGGGGCGGTGATGAAGGGGAGACTGCCAGCTGGGTAGAGGGGAGTCACATATCCCCTCCCTGGCTTGGCAAACACTCCCTCCCGAAGACATCTGAAGCAGTGGTCTAAAGTGGTCACCCTGATGGGGAAGAGACTGCTGGAATAACATTGCGCAGGAGGAGCGGTGAAAAAGAGAACAGCATAGAAACCAGGGGAATTGTGACTTAAGGCACCCCAGTTTTGAAATCTTTTAAAATCATTAAGAAAGTGGATTTAAATGGTGGACAAAGAAATTAAGAAAGGAAAATTCTGACAGATGAAGTGGCTTTGTACTTAAAAGGAAGAAGCCGGAAGAAGAAACTTGTTTTTGAAATAATTAAACATACAACCCTGACACATTGTCTAAAGATGGCAGGAATGTTATTGGACCTGAAACTGGAATTTAGAAACATGAAAGACATGCTGCAAAAAGAGGGCAAATCATTTGGTTTTGCATTGTAATTTTTGGAAATGGAGGTTTCAAAATACCAAGAACAACAACAAGAAGATAAATCAAGACAAGAAGTGGCCATCTTAAATGAACACTTAAATCAACGGAAATTTAAGCAAAGGAGGAATAGAAAGAGAATTAATAATAGGAGGTTCAACAATGTAATTAAAAAGGGGGTTTATTCTAAAAACCGAACAAAAGAAAAGGAAACAGCGGGAAAGGAAACTTCAGGTGGCAGTAATGGAAAAAAAGGGGGATAGAACTTGAAGTGATAAAGAGCAAGAATGAAATGGGATTTGGAAAGAAAGGAATATGGCAAGCACATAACAATGAAATGAAATAGTCTAATTAAAAAGCACAGAGATAATGGCTGATTGAAAATTATAAAGAAGGGGATTCTGCAAGAGTATAAGGATTAGTTTATACAAATAAGAAATGATAAGATTGTTTAGAAAATAGTGAAATATAGATTATTAAAAGGGGAAATGGGGACTGATATTGTTTTGTTATTGCTGTGATTGCTTTTTTCTATTTATGAGATGACATTAAGAGAGAACTAAAACAAAGATATTAATAATATTAAATGAATTAATAAGCAATAACATAAGAAATGATAAACAGTGGAATATAGAGTATTAAAATGGGAGATAGGGACTGATATTGTTTTGCTATTGCAGTGACTTTTCCTCTTCTCCCTTTATGTTATGAAATGAAGAGAGGTAATCAGAATAAAGATATTAATAATACTAAGTGAATTAATAAGTTGTGGCAAACAGAGCAGGAGTAATGTCAAAGGGAAAACAATATTAGTTCTTATGAAATTATGGGATTAATTATGTTTGTTTTAGCTATAATTTTATTAATCTAGATATATTCTTAAGGTAATGAGAAAGGGAACTTGCAGACCCAGATTTAAAAGAGATATACGTAATGTAGTAATTACTAGAAAACTATTATTGTGTCTCTTCTTTTTCAAAGTGTTAACTCAAAGTTAAATTATGGGAATTTTAGGGAGGGGATTAATTACATATTACTTAATTACATTAATTAATGCCATACACAGGGATGGCACCTTGGAATTGGCAAATAGGGATGTTGTATTGTTGTTATTTATGATTATGATTATGTTAATAATAATAACATAAAAGTGTGAATTGCTGGAATGATGAATTAATAGATGAGTAAATTGCAGACCTGACACAATAAGAAGATAAAATATAACGAATATAAAGATATATAATGATGTATTAAGGATTTAAAGAAATAGGTCAAGCAATGTGTTGGTAAAATTACAAAATAAGATGGGGAAAGCTTGTAGATTAAAATTAAAGAAAATATATAAAGTAAGTTTAAGATAAGTTATCCAATGTGAAATATGAATATGAAATGTAAGTCAAGTTTGTAATGGAAATGTGTTAACCTGGAATCATGCTGTTCACTGAAAAAAGATTTTTTTCTTTCTTGGATATGTGATATCCATTCATAAAGCCCAGCCTCTTCAGGCCTCTGCTTGGGGTTGTCTTCCTACGGTAGAAAAACTGAGGCTTATTTCTGCCTTTGTTCAGGAGACTTTGTCCTCTTTTCCTTTAGGGGAAATATTCTATTCAGCCTCCCCTAATATTTTATAGAATATTTCATTCTGGGGAATGGGGGAGGCTTCCCAAACACAAGGAATTTGTCTTGGTGCAAATGCTCTTAGTAAACATAAAAGAAAAGATACATTTGTCAAGAGTCGAGAATCATCAGGTACAACACTTAATAATAGTAATAGGGTACAATAAGCAATCCAAGCAGACTAGGAAACAGTCAATATAAATCGTAACGATACAAGCGACAAAGTTACAGTCACAAGTGGGAGGGGATGGGTGATAAGAAGCGATGAGAAGATTAACAGTAATAGTAGTGCAGACTTTGTGATAGTTAAAACAGTGTCAAGAGAATTATTTGTTTAGCAGAGTGATGGCTTGGCGGGGGGGGGGGGGGGGGAACTGTCCTTGTGTCTAGTTGTTCTGGTGTGCAGGGCTCTATAGCATCGTTTTGAGTGAAGGAGTTATGTGCAGGATGTGAGGGATCTGTAAATATTTTCACAGCCATCTTTTTGACTCATGCACCAATAAAGAATTCTATTCTATTCTATTTCTATTTCTATTTCTATTTCTATTTCTATTTCTATTTCTATTCTATTCTATGTACTGTATATTGGAGGTGGTGGCCCTTTGAGAACTGTATGCAGTGAAATTTCATTTCAATGCAGGCAGATTAGTGTACATTTAAAGTGACAATAAAGTTATCCTAAGTGCTCAAAGTTCTATGTTCAAATGGATTTTGCAAACAATAGGTAAAGTGCTTAAGAAAGTAAGGTCTTTGCCATTTAAATATCCAGAAATGGAAAACGTGCCATAAAAAATCATCACATGCAAAGTAAAACCGTCATACAAACTAGGCATCTGGAAAGACAGCCATTCAAAATTAAATTAAAGTCAAAGTCAAATCAAAAAGTTCAGGAAAAATAGAAAAACCTTCACCTGGTGCCGAAAAGATGCAGATGCCAGACTTTCTGGGGAGGAATCTTCATTAACGGGGAGAAAAAGTTCACCCTGGAAGAAAGAAAAAAGAAAACACGCCCCAATGGCAAAGAAAAAAAGAACAGGAACGTAATTTCCCCCTTTTAAAACATCCGCTTCAGCTACCGAAATCCACCCTCTGCGGTGGGAAAACTCAG
>NW_020769588.1:46481-65579 GCF_900518735.1 Pseudonaja textilis
CGATGCCAGAGTGGGAAGAGGACAGCCACACACCTGTCCAGGCTGATGGCTGTCAGCAGAAACTGGCTGGCAGAATAGGTGAAGAAAATGAACTCCAAAAGTAAGAAGAAAAAGATATCGCTAACGTATGTTCTGTGACTCAGAGTAAACACTTTCACAAATATGATTGCAGTAATGAGGAATGTGAGGACCCCAAAATCAGCGATGGAGAGATTCAGGATGAAAATGGTGAAAGGATTCCTCTTAATACAATAGGCCAGGAGATAAATTGTCATTCCATTTCCCACCAGGCCCAAAATGGAAATAAAGATAAAGAATCCATTGAGAACATTTCGTGTTACATTATCAAACAGTTGATCAAAAGGAGAAGGAAAAGTTTCTGGTATTTTAGAAATATTTGGAGGAATTCTAGTAGCATTGAAAAGAATATTGATGTTTTCAGGATTAATCCAGAAATTCTTCTGTTGTTCCCTAATATGAAAAAAGAAAGAAAAGGAGAATCAGTCCTTGTCAGAGAAATACATAGACACACAAACACACACACATACATTCATAAAACCAATCCCAACCATAAAAAACCTTGTTCAAGACCAGACTTATCCATACTGCAAAGAATCCGCTCCCGTGAACTCCACACAGAACTCAAAAGACGTCTAGACAATGGAGAGAAGGACCTATACATTGACTACCATGCTGATTGTTATCAAAAGTAAGTCACACAACCCACAACTCCACATCCAATCCTATCTCATCCAACCCACCATCACTCAAAACTAGGCACGCACATCCCTAACTACCTCAATTCCAACTACAACTGGCCTTAAATGCGAACTACTCAATGCAAGAAGCCATGTGTCAGTCGGTGCTCCATTCAAAATCCAAGAAAGAAATACTTAGACTCCATAAATTAGAGGAAAAAATTCTTTTACTGAAAAATGAAGTGGTAGCATCAATAGGATTCTGAATCTAAGAAATTAGGCATGCAGATTACATATACAAAGTGATGGAATTGGTCCCACCCCCCATAGTTCAAAAGATTCTTCCAATTAAAAGTTCTGAATATGATCATGTGGACATCTTCAGGTGGTGATGAGGCCTCTGTCCATTGACCTTGGCATATTTTGATAAGTTGCAGCTGCACATAGAAAAGAAAGCTAAGCGAGAAATAGCAACTTAAGAGCAGGAATTTATACTCCCCCCCCCCCCCCCTTTACCCCACCACAAGGATGTAATACCTCCAGCTCTCTTCCCAGACAATATCCCCCCTCCTCCCCCCATTACTTATGGCAGCCAAAAGATGCAAAGCAGTAGTAGAAAATCTTGAAGGCTGACATTTGGCCCTCCTAGAAAAAAGACCTTAGTCCTACAAGAGAGGAAAGAAAAACATAAAAGATACTGATTAACAATCAAATATATTTCTAGGGTTTATCAGGATACTTTGTGCGAAAGTCTTTGATCAGCTTAGGGGCTCTAACATCCTTCTCATTGACCCACTCAGCTTGGGAAGAAGGGAAATGTTTCCAAGCTACGAGGTATTGGAGGCGACCCCTCCATTTTTGAGAGTCCAAAATTTCTTTAACTTCAAAATGTTGTTCAACTTCAATCAGCAATGGTATAGGAGGATCAGTCTGGGTTGGTCTCAGACCAGAAGTGTGTTCAGGTTTCAACAAACTAACATGGAAAACCGGGTGAATTCATCGAAGAGTTTTTGGTAGTGTCAATTGGACTGTCACAGGATTTACGATCCGTTCAATTGTGAAAGGACCTGCATATTCAGGACCAAGTTTCTTTGACTTTTGAGTGGTTTGTAAGTATTTGGTGGACGTCCTCTTGATAGGACTTCTGTGGAGTTCTTTTTATCTGCAAACTTCTTATGAGATTGATGTGCATCATCTAATGCTTTATGGGCGACTGGCCAATTAAACTGGAGTTTTGATATCCATTTGTCTAGCAACTGGATGTTAGGTCTTTCACAAGGGAGCTCAGGTATGGGTACAAAGTCTTGTCCTGACACCACTTTAAAGGGGGTGAACCCAGTACTACTTATGAACAGAATTGTTGTATGCCACTTCGGCAAATGGCAATAAGTCAGCCCAATTATCTTGTTGATAATTTATGTAACATCTGAGGTATTGTTCTAACACTGCATTAGTTCTCTCACAGGCCCCATTGGTTTGGGGATGGTGGGTGGAGCTTAAGCCCTGGGCAGAGCCTATTAACTTCAGGAACTCCCTCTAAAAGTTTGAGGTGAATTGAACCCCTCGGTCAGAAATTATACATTCAGGGACGCCATGCAGTCTACAGATATGTAGTATAAACAGCTTAGCCAACGATTTTGCAGAGGGAATCTTAGAGCAAGGTATGAAATGCACTTGTTTGGAAAACAAATCGGTTACAACCCGAATAACCGTTTTTCCGGTACTCTTGGGTAACTCTACTATAAAGTCCATAGAGATTTCCTTCCACAGAGCCGTTGGCCTAGCCACATTTTGTAACAGCCCTGCTGGCTTACCAGGAGGCCTTTTTGCTGAGGCGCAAACTGAGCAGCTAGCCACATAACTTTCAATGTCCTTCTTAAACGTAGGCCACCAGAATTGTCGCTTAATAAGGTGTAAGGTTTTCACAAACCCAAAATGACCAGCCTCTTTAGAGTCGTGAGCTTGTTGCAATATTTGACTTCTCAGTGTCTCTGGTACATACAACTTTGCTCCCATCCAGGCCAACTCATCTCTAACTGTACACTTATCTGAATGAGCCAGGAACCATTCATCAAGTTTTAGGGCCCCTTTTAATTGAGCCATCAAATCATTCGATAAATCCACTTCTCGTTTCTTCTTTTGTGCTCTAGTGACCATTGGGGCGGCTAGCTGTATCACTTCCTGATGAACACTGTTATATTGAGGCAGTCTAGATAAAGCATCCGCCATAAAATTCCTCCCCCCTGGGATGTATTTCAGTGAAAAGTTAAACTGCTTAAAATACTGGGCCCACCAAACTTGTTTAGGAGACAATTTTTGAGGCATTTTTAAGGCCTCCAAATTCTTATGGTCAGTCCATACCTCAAACGGGTGTTTTGCTCCTTCCAAGAAATGTCTCCATGTCAATAGAGCCCAGCGAACTGCAAAAGCTTCCTTTTCCCAGACGGCCCACCTCCTTTCGGTTTCAGTTAGTTTACGGGAGGTGTAGGCTCAGATTTGTAAAGTTCCCTTCTCATTGATTTGAAGTAATACTGCTCCAACAGCCAAAAAAAGAAAGCTAAGTGAGAAATAGAAATCTAAGAGCAGGAATTTATACTCCCGCCCCCACTCCTCATTTACACAACACAAGAATGTAACACCTCCAGCCCTCTTCCCAGACAATATGCCCCCTCCTCCCCCCATTACTTATGGCAGCCAAAATATGCAAAGCAGTAGTAGAAAATCTTGAAGGCTGACACTGTGTAAATAAAATACCTGAATTTCTCCTCTTACTAAATACGGCTAAATTCGACATCATATTTGCCTGTGAAACATGGCTCAATGCATCTCTCCCTGACTCCATTATCACAGTAAAAGACTATCATGTTTACCGATCAGATTGCAAAATCCGTAGGTGTTGCTATCTTCTATAAAAAGTCCTACATCTAAAAAACATCCAAGTTACCCAGGAGCTTGCTGTTCCAGAGACTGTCATCTGTGAACTGTCCTTAAATATCACATTTCAATTCTTATTATGTTACAGAGCACCTGATTATGACATCGAACATGTAAACAAGTTAAATTCACTACGAACATGGGCAACATCATGCCCACATGCTTTTATCTTTCTTGGTGACTTCAGTCTACCATAAGCGCAACAATGTGCCTACCGTCCCTGTCCTATTGTTTCTTTTTATTTTTCTTATATGTATCCATTTCATATAGTCATAACTATATCTATACTTATACCTATTATCTTATAATTGCTTCACACTCACACAAACACACACACTCACTCAGGGAGACAAACAGAGAGAAACATTTTTTTAACTTACACATATCAACGCATATCTGTTCTTTGATCACTTGATGGCAATTACAGCCCTAAAATTAAAGTTTCTTGCAAGATTGCTAAATTCAATAGTGGCTGAAGCTTCTGTGCAAATCTCTCAAAGTGTATTTCAGGAAACCTGCTATCAGTTAGATATTGTGGCAGAGGGCAGAGTCGGGTTACCTGGTATTTGAACAGGCAAAGGAAAACACAAACAACCGGAAAGGATGATAAATACAGGGGAAAGTCATACTAATTGTTTAATATTTGCATTCTTTGGAGAGTAAGGGATTGCAACAGGGGTGGAATTCAGCCAGTATGGACCACTTCGGGCAAACTGGTATTTCCGGCAATTGTTTGGGGCTGCCCATCCACCCCTGCTCTATTCTGTGCTATATTTCCTTTGTTTGAAGTCCAGCTGATTGGCACAGTAGCCCAGATTGCCATGCCACAGCTGTTTTTGCTCACCCAGGCTGCAGTAAAAAGTTAATCTTCTATTTTCAAAAGCACTGCGAATGCACAATGCGCATCTGGCACACAGGCCTGCATGAAGCGTGTGCCCACCAAGCCAGTTGTCACATCAGTTGAATCCCACCACTAAACTGCAAGTGTGCAAACAGGCACACAATGGGAAATGCACTTTGAGATGAATGTGCTATTTGTGGTGGTCTCTCATGAAAAGAAGACACTACGCAAAGTTGTCTTGGGATGAGAGCGCAGAGAGAACTCCGAAACCCTCTTTTATTAGAAGCCATCTTTGTTAACGTAGCAATTTTGTTAACGTCCTATCACAAACGCATTACATCACACAACATGCACTGATCATTCGCATAAAGCATACAAGGCTGCAGAGTTTAAGTTTGCTACAGTTCTGGTTAAGAAATGGCAACAATTTGTCTTTGCTCCGTGTTCCAGCCAACTACCAGAAGGCTCTGTTGTCCTAGCACGTACACAAAGAACAAAGAATCATAGTTCCCACAGCTATTGGTAGCAGTTAGCTTTCAGAGTGTAATTGATTAAGGGCTTGTCAAGTTCACATAGAGTTTGTTAATTCTAGTAAGTATAGCTAGTGTTTATTAGAGAAAAGCTGCTCATTTTGATACTGAAAAAGTTAGATGATTTTAAACTACATCTGTCAGATGGGGGAAATGACAACAACAAATAACACATATCCACCTTATAGCAGATGTTAAGTAACTGTAGGTTAGAGAAAGTTATAATCAAAGGATCTGGAAATCCTGGGGTTGCTGATTTTTTCTACAAGCAAAGGAAAATGATTGTGGGCCTATAGGTGAACGCCATATGTGACAGTTGTCATGTGATCAAGAAAGAAACTTGATTACAGGAAATATGACTTCAGCAACAGAGTGGTCAATGTCTGGATAACTCTGACTGACTCTGTGGTTTCTTCCCCCAAACCCCAAAAACTTTAACCTTAGACTGTCTACTATTGACCTCACCCCTTTCCTAAGAGGTCTGTAGGGGGCGGGCATAAGCGTGTCAATGTGCCTACCATCCCTGTCCTATTGTTTCTTTTATTTTTCATATATGTACCCATTTCATGTATTCATGACTATGTATATACTTATACCTATTATCTTGTAAGCGATTGACAAATCAAAATAAAAAAAATAAAAAAATAAAGTCCCAAGGATTTCAGCAAAGACCAAAAAGCTGGAATGTTCTCCTGATTATATGGTGAATTGAGCAATCTCCACCGTGGAAGATTCCCTTCAAAGTAAAGTGATCTTGTTCCAGCAGTCACCAATGGGCAGACCACCAAAGCAATTTTCCTTTTGGAATATTATGAAATGATTGGACGGTTAACACCATTCCTGAAAAGAAAATATTTTGTTGTTCTGACCAAGGCTTTCTGAGACCGTAATTAAGCACACACTTAGTTAAAACAACTCTTGTTTTATTTCAATGCTGGGAATTATTTTCATTCCCAGATGGTAATGAGTCCCAAACAGTCCCTTTGAGATAAGCACCCACCTTTATCTCCTTTGAATTGCTGGCAACAACTAGAGTGCCAAATGAATTATAAAAAATCAACCGAAGTACAAAATCCACACAGAGCTTCAAGGATTAATCCAAACAGAATGAACAACTTTGCTTCCTGCAAAGGTTTCGTCATCTTTGCCTGTCCTTTATAGCTTATGGGAGGGGCAATCATCTCCAAGCCTTACTCCCAAATCGCCTCTTTTGTCTCAGCTGCTCTTGCCTTCTAGCAGTTCTGTGCACACACGCTCTGGGAAGGGGCTCCCCTGGGTCCTCTGCCTTGCTGCTGCCAGACTCCGGAGGCTCTGGAGTCAGCACCCTACTCCCAGATGGTCCTGACCCCATCTCTGCATCAGACACAGGACCCTCGTCCGAGTCCTCTCCAGATTTCCTGACTGGTCCCCATTCGTCCCCACTGCCTGATTCAGCTGCCGTCTGCACAGGCTGCCGGTGAACCACAACATTTGCATCATAACATACTTACCTCAATCTTTCCCAAACCTCAGGGGCATAGTGTATTTCCTGTTCTAGGATTGATGCACTACCTAGGGAAGCAATTATAACAAGTCATTATTTTGATCAATAAGAGCAGGCAGCAAAAATGCTTAGAAGCTTCATCCACACAGATTTTTTTTCTTTCGGAATGGGAGTCTGTGAATGTATAAATAAAATAATCCTGAGTAGAATTTCTTCCTGTGATTGTCCAGATGATCATTAGCCAATAATCAGTCTTTGTGATTCTCTAGGCTACCCCAGAATTATTTAACGTGATAATTAATTCAAAACAATTTTTAAGACTGCTCATTTTGAAAAAGAAGCTTGTTTTTCCTTCAGGGCCTCTAATTTTTTTTTCTAATTGAAAAACAAAGAGGTTGACTTCATATCTTGTGTCCTTCCAAAGGACAATTCTGGGAGGATGTGGCCTGTTGGAAGCAACAGGTATCAGTGTGTTGATAAAATTCTCTATAAGTCTTAGTTTATGAATGATTCCATCAGAAGCCATTTTGTGAATTCACCCACTGAATGTTTTCAAAATGCCATTAAAATCCTCAACCTCAGGAGAGAGTGGACAACAGGAACTCAACATTTGGTGATAGAATTTCGAGTTTGGAATAAGCTCACCAGTGATGGGATTCAAATTTTTTAACTACCGGTTCTGTGGGCGTGGCTTGGTGGGTGTGTCAGTGGAAGGCTACTGCAAAATCCCCATTCCCTCCCCACCCCACTAACCTGTTTTCCAGCTCCGTTCTCCTGTGCAGGGCAACAAAGGGAGATGCAGATGATCAGCTGGGACTCAGGAAGCAGAGAATGGAGGGAGGTGTGGCCAGTCAGAGGTGGTATTTGCAGGTTCTCTGAACTACTTAAAATTTCCACTGCCGATTCTCCAGAACTGGTCAGAACTTGCTGAATACCACCTCTGAAGTTCACAAAGCCTTATGAACACTTGAGGTTTTTTTTTGTCAGTCGTATACCCACAAAGAAAGGGAAAGTTTATATATAATATAGTTTTCATGATATTCATACCTTCTGAGTAATCAAATTGTTGCTCCATTGTGCAAAAAAGTGTTTGCTTGCTTAGAAGAGTTCAAATCCGTGGATAAGGTGGACCACCTGGGGTCCTGCAATGTAAAGGGAAATATAATTATTAAACAAGAGCAAATTTGACTGTTCTTTTCATTGTCAAAATGGCTGAAAGAAATCAAGCAATAAACTGTATTTACAGTCCAAGACCAAATTCAATCACAAGATCAGGAATACATTAATAAACCCAGGAATGGAATTATACCTGGTTCAGGCGAACTGGATGTTAAATTTGCACCTGGTTCGTCGAACTGGTATTAGAACTGACCAGCTGATGACCCACGATGCCCCTCCCCTCCCAGGAGTCTCCACACAGACTATTTTCAATGCAGATAATTGGACTTTCTGGTTTTTCTTCTGAAGACATTTCACTTCTCATCCAAGAAGAATGGCTGGAAAATTCTGGGAGTTGAAATCCACAAGTCTTAAAGTTGCCAGGTTTGGTGACCTCTCGCCTAAACCATCATTTTAGCTAAGTATGTGAAAGTTTTTCTCTAAAAGAAGTGGGGAAGATCTTTCAAAATATTACACTGGTTGAAATGTAGAAAAATGGCTGACTTATAGGCCATCCTTGTCACAGCCCAGCATTCAGAGTAGGAAGAAGCTGTTATAGCTACAGTAACCAAATGAAATTTCAGCCTCATGAGTCACCAAGAAAAAAGAAGAAACCCCCTACAGATGATAATATAACCAAAAAGATTCTGGAATGTGCAGAAATGGCTAGGTTAAGTCTAAAAATTAAAGAAAAAGAAGATTCAGAATATTTTACAATATGGGAACTTTTCTACAAAACAACTAGTACAGATACAGAGGTTAGATGAGTGGATTTATGTGAAATATGGACTTCATGGGAAAGAAAAACCAATTAGGATTGGTTTGAAGGGCTTCAGCGATAGACAGAAATCCACGATCGTGCATGGTTTCTGTCTGGGCTTGCTGCTGGAGCGCCCCGAGCCGGCTGGTTTCAGGACTAAGCCACCCCGTAGAGGTGGTGAAGAGGGGGGAGACTGCCAGCAGGGTTGAGGAGAGCCACATCTCTCCTCCTCAGCTGGCCATTACTCCCTTTCCCAAAGGCGGTTGTAGCGGTGGTCAGGAATGGCCACCACAAAGAACTCGACTGGAAAAGAATGTGCCGGAGGAAGATATGAAGTGAAAGTTTTAGCTGACTGGGTTAAATTGTAGAAGCAACAACCAAGGTACCCTGGAATTTAAACCTACAAAAAACAACATCGCTCCCAAAGAAGAGTCGGAAGCAGTGAAGGAAAGTGAAAAGGGAAAGGTTTGGCTTTTTTTTTTTTTTCCTTCTCTCTCCTTCCCTATACTGACAACTAAGAGACTTAAATAAGAAATTGGAAAAATCTGCTTTGACATCAATAGGCAATTAAGCTGAAAATAAAACAAAATGCCAAAGGGATAATAAAGATTTCTTTTTCATAAGCAGGAAGGGAGAGAAAAAGAATAAGGGCAGGAACTGGAAGAGGGAGGAGACTGCCTGGAATTAAAAAGAATCTAAAATAAAACTTCAACAAGACTTCTAAAAGATACATTTTAACTGAAACTTTGCAACTAAATAGTAACCCCAGGAAGAGAAAGTGAAAAAAAAGAGCAAAAAAGAAACAGCTTGCGTGTATTTGGATTATTTGGTGATTTTTGGATTTTTGGTTATTATATTTGAATGACTAAAATCAATTGGGTGGTTGTTTAAAAATTTATACAATGGCACCACTTCTGGATGAATTGAAAATGGAACTTAAAAAGTACAAAGAAGATGCACAAGAAGGGAAGGGTTCTTTTGGCTTCATTTTTCAATTCGTAGAAATGGAGATTTGGAACTATGAGAAACAACAAGAAAAGACTGCAAAACAAGAAGACTGGGACAAAGAAGAAGCCATCTTTAATGAACAAGTAATTCTATGTGGGGAAAAAAAGGAAAGGGGGGAAAAAGAATGGAGAATTTAAGACTTGAAAAAAAACAAAGAAAAATAATTTGAAAAATAAGTATAATACTGGAAAGCAACAGAAAAGGGGAATACAGAAGAGAGAATTAGAGAGACAAGGGGGTAAAAAGGGGAGAGAGAAGAAGAGAGGGAAGAAGGAAAGGAAAAGAAGTAACAAAGGACCAGGGCAAGATATAGAGAAACAGGACCTATTTAGAGATAATGGGTGAAAATCCAACTGAAAAAGGGATCCTGTAAAGGTACATAAGATTGTATTGTTATATTAGTAATAAAACTAACTTTAGAAAATTGGAAACAATGTATGATTAAAACGAGGGCTAAAATAGTGTAATTTAGTGAAATGTTTGTGAATAAAATAAGTGAAATAAAATAAATGAGAAAATTGAATTAGGAAGGAACAGGAACATTTTAATTAATGTTTTATAAAATATAAGTGAAGCGGGGGGGAATTAACTATGGAAAGCTTATAATTGTTCCCATAGAAGTATGATATTTAATTGAAAAGTAATGTTAAAGATGTTGAGACTTTAATGAACATTAATATTAATGATAGAATTGAATTGGAATGGAATATATATATTTATATTTAAGAATACAGTGTGTATTTTAAGAATGTACCAAGCAGAATCCAAATGGAAGTTATGTATTATATTGAATGTTACAACTTTAGGGAAAAGATATAAAGGCGTCATACTCCAGTCAGTAACTACAGAAGAAATTTTGTTTAATGAGAAAAGATAATAGATAATTGAAACAGGACAGACAAAAAATATAAATACAATGATTTGAATTGAGATGAGATAATTAAAATAAAATTGAGAAAATTAAAAGAGGGGAGAAGCTATGCTTCCTCATTTATTTATTTATTTTAAAAATTTATTTATTTTTTCATCGCCCCCCCTCCGCCCCTCAGTGGGCATTGCAATTTTGATTCCCCCCCTCACTTTTTTTTTGAAAAAACAAACAAACAAACCTAAGAATAACCACGACGTACCTGTGCAAGTAAAGCGATTCTACGCGATTCTAAGCTGTTATTTTCAATGATTTAGGAGCTGAAACTTTGCGGGCGAAGGAGAAAGGGTGGTTCCAACCAGGCGTGCAAGTGACGCAGTCGTCCAAAGTTTCATTAAAGGCGCTTGGTGGCCAAAAAGAAGGCTGCGTTGATTTTGCAGCCCTTATAAATCGGGTCCTTCTTTCGTCACTTCAGGCGGAGCTTTCTCGCCTGCAGTCGGGCGACCGTCGCGGACTGGAGTAGGGAAATCGCTTGGAAAGTGGAGCTTTTGGGGTTGAGAAAAACCAAACAACCTTCCCGGAGGAGCTTGGAAGTCCCCCATGCCATCGCCTTTCTAGTTGATAGATTTGGAGAGCCTGGCGCCTTGATCATCAGCTGCAGAGATGTCCAAAGTGGAAAGAGAAAAAAAAAATCTGTGGATTATTAACAGCAACAGTCTTATTAGGTCTATGGGGATGGTCCGTCTTTCGGGTCTTGGTTGTCTCAAAAGTACTTTTTCAAGAGGCAACTGGACTTTCGTAGTTTTGTTTTTCTTTGGGGAAAAAAAAGCATCTTTGAGAGCAAGGGCCATAATAAACCATTGTCCTGGAATCGCTCTTGTGGGAGGAAAGGAATATAACTACATCATAAAAGCCTGGCCGAATTGTGCATGTGTAACCAACATAGAATTAAGGATAGTGGAGTGGATATGAAGTGATAGAAGTGAAATTTCAAAGTGGAAGATCACTTTTGGCAGGTTGAGAGGGAAACAGGGAACAATCTAGCATTACATGAATTTTAGGAAAGGTAATTTTGGAAAATGTGCATCTCAGCGGCCATAGGAAAACACTAGACTATCACACAACACAGTGAATTATTATTTATTTGCTAAATTTATATCCTTCCTTTTATTGAACATTCAGAATGGATAACAATATATAAATTAGAAAGTATAAACCACAAGACTAAATGATTACAATTTTAGTTAAAGCAAATTTACAATCAGTGTCACCACAATTGTAATCCATCATGCAATATAATTAAGCATACACGACATTTTAATTAAAGCATATATATGGGATGGATGCCATGTGGAGGCTAACTCAGAATTAGTTTTCCAGAGTCACAGACCAGGTCTTACTGGTAAATGAATTATCCTATGAGGATAAAAGAGTTAGGAACATCAAAACATTTTAAAAACTGTTAGGAGCATTTTCAGTTGTGCTTGCAAATAAACAAAGAGCAAGTGCATACATTTAAAGATAGGGAGAATCATTCCATTCAGATGCTCCAGGATAATAACTGAGATCCAAAACCCTTTAATCCATGTGTCATTTCGTTGTCATCACAATAGCATCTGTTTGAAATATTGCAAACATGGGAACATTTTGATTTGTGTGCACAAATGAACAAAGAGCAAGTGTAGAAATGTGGAGATAAGGAAAACCTTCATTCAGAAGTTCCCAGCTAATAGCTAAAATCCAAGAGAAGATTTAACTCCTTTAAGCCGTGTGTTATTTCATTGTCATCACAATAGGAACTGTTTGAAATGCCTGGGAAACCACTGTTCTGGTTATAAAAAGTGACAGACTAATTTTCTAAATTCTTTGGCAGTACATTTCTGATAATCCTGGATTTGCTAGCGCAGATTTGTCTGAATTAACTGTCATATCCTGGCAGGACGTTACAAAAATATGATTTCCCACCCTCATTCTCATGAGTACATCACACCTGGTTGCTCTTCACTTTCTTCTTCCTCTTTGAAAAGTCTCTGAAGGTTAACTTTTAGGTTGCACATAGTGTTATATTCCTTCTTTCTCCCCAGCAGAAAATAGATCAGTGGGTTAACGCTGCTGTTAAGACAGGGACAGAGGTAGCCACATGTGATTAAATTTCCATACCTTTCAATTATATGTTTGAAAAGAACATCTTTCAGATAAATGACACACGGTGGAATGGAACAAATAAGGAAGAAAAAGAGGGCAAGCAAGATGGCTTTGAGAAGTTTTCTTTGCCTCTTCATTTGGGATTTAAGGTAGCCTTTGATGAAGGGGGCCAAGCTGGAGGCCACCATAAGTGGGACACAAACTGAGGTAACATGTGAAAATGTGGTTGAATGAGGGGAAGCTTTCGTACAGTTCATCCTGAAACAAAGCATAATTAATTACACAGAGGAGTGGAGAGGCTATCCATGAAAAGGCACAGAGTGTAGTGGACAGGTATGAGGGCTGATGACATCGATGCCAAATTGGGAAGAAGAGTGCCAAACACCCGTCAATGCTGATGATTGTCAAAAGAAATTGACCAGTGCAATATGTGAATATTAAACATTGTGTTAGTTCTAAGGAAAAACGCCTAGTCGGGATCAGTATTCCGCTCACAAATAAGAATAGGAGTGTTCCACTGTCAGCCATGGACAAATTGAGGATATAGACAATGAAAGAATTCCTCTTAATATAGAAACCCAAAGATATGATGACAATTCCATTTCCAACAATCCCTGGAATACAGATTAAACTGAGTAAATAAGACAAGGTTACATCTCGATAGAAAGAGAAAGGTACAAAAAGGCTGCCACTTGGATTTCTGCCATGAGTGTCATTTACTCAATAAAATTGTCTAATTTTGATAATTATTATTCAGGGCAATGTGGCGGTTATCTTCTGCGGAAATGAATCTTGACTCCCACAGTGTAAAGGACTCGGTTTACCTTGGCGGCTCTCAATAGACGCACAGCAGAAATGACTTGTAGAGGATAGCTTGTTTGATCACTTTTCCAGATACAGAAGGAGAACTGTAGCTGCTTATAAAATCTGTCCCGTTCATTGCCCTGTAAGGAAATAAGGGTCATGCCCCTTAGTTGCCTCAAAGCATCCCTTCCCCTCTTCCTCTCTTCCTCTTTCCTCAACATTATGTTATTGTTGGACAGATTCAGAGACAAATGTCATCTTCTCCAAAACTAAGGGAGCTTTGGTCCTATAGATATCAATCATTGTGCAGCCCTTGGTGGTCTCTGAGTTTGTTTGTTTTTGCTTGCAGATGTTTTTTTACTGCCAAAAGGAAAGCCACATCCTTGCCAACACAAGGCAGGTAAGCTATTGCATATAAACAGACATCAATCAGCACACTCGAATGCCTCTATGATGTTACCTAGTTTGGTAATTAAAAGATCTTCAAGGAAAGATCCCAGCTCAGAAAGCATCAAAGACTCCATAATTTAGCCCTGAGTTTCATATGTCCTGCTGAAATTAGTCATCTGCTGTGGTTCTCACATTTTTTCACTGTGGTTACCCTGATCGAAAACAAACCCATTCAATCTCCTGCTTCCTGCCTGCATTGCCTGGCCTTGTTTTCTCCTTATTCACGAGATTACAAAAATGGCTCTGCTGTTTCCTGGTATACATCACCAATTATTACATGTGAGCTTCTTTGTTGATATAACATGACCATCGTTTATTGCTATTGCTCCCCAGCGCCTTAGGTACAAAATTGCTGGCTTGAGCTGCTTCTTCCACTTGCTTCCATATCTGTCTGTTATCTTCATTGGGAAAGAAGGGAAGCCTTTGAAAATGGGGTAGCATTTCCCCTTCCTTTCCTCTTTCACCAAAGGTAACCAAGGTGTTCTGACCCAGCTCCTCAAACACAACAAACCCTCTGAAGTGAACTAAAAGATTCCTTCAATTAGGAGAGACGGCATTTTGATTTGTGCTTGCAAATGAGCAAAGAGAAAATGCAGACATTTGAAAATAAGGAAAACTATTCATTCAGCTGCTCCCATCTAAAACTGAGATTAAATAAAAGTGTAACCCCCTTTAACCCATCTGTTTTTTCATCAGGTCATCTCAACAGCATCGGTTTGAAAAGTCTTAGAAGCCACTGTTCTGGCTGAGAAAATGATAGACTAATTTCCTAAATACTTTGGCATTAAATTTCTACTGATCCTGTATTTTCCAGGTTGTCTGAATTAATTTTCAGATCCTGGCAGGGAGATATAGAAATATGGATTTTTTTGGTTGCTTTTCATTCTCTTCTTCCTCCTCAAAAACTCACTGAAGGCAATTTTTTTAGGTGGCATGTGATTTTATGTTCCTTCTATTCTCCCCACTAGAAAATAGATGACTGGGTTAACACTCCTGTTTAGATAGGCACATAAGTAGCCATACATAATGAAATGTAAACATTTTTCATTGTAAATAACATTGATTAGACAAATGCCAATCAGTGGGAAAGAAAAGATGAGGAAGAAAAGGAGGGCAAGCAGGATAGCTTTGGGTAGCTTTCCTTGTTTTTTCATTCGTAATTTAAGGTAGCTTTTGATGAAGAGGGTCAGACTCGAGATCACAATGAGTGGAACGCAAACTGAGGTGCATATGAGAACGTGGTAGAATGGTGGGACTCTTTAACCCAAACAGTCCCAAACAGAGTAATTTAATGCATAAAGAGATTATCCATGTAGGACCATGGTGGACAGGCATATGGACTGATAGTATTGATACCAAACTGAGAAGAAGAGAGCCACATACCGGTCAATAGGAAGGGAGAGAAAGAGATAAAGTGTCGCGCTCGGCTGGAGCTGCAGCTCGACACCATCAGATGTACCCGCTGGTTGAAGGCTAGCTGTCAGTAAAGCCTGCCACGAACTCTCCAAGCCAGCTGAGACATCAGCTCAGCAACGGAGCTTTGGATCCACTTTTTCCCCCGCAACAGCGTTGGGCGCTAACAATACAACAAGCCATGGTGATTGAAGCAGCACGAGGGAACCAAAGCTGGCCGGAGATCGCTGAGCCGACAGGGACGTCCGGAAGCGTGTTAACTTGGTGGAGGTGTTAGGGGTTCACTTAACGTAGCACAGCTTGGTGAGGGGCGAATTGTGGTGTGGGACAGCGAAGTTAGCTGTCACCAATTAGGAACGGGCTGCTGGATGTGGGAAGGTGGGATAAATAGAATGCTGGGATCGGTGAACACTAAGCGCTAACTTTATTTACAGGTGCTCGGCTGAAAGAAAAAAGAGCAAGAAAGAAAGAGGAAGGGAGAGAAAGAAAGAAAGAAAAGAAAGAAAGAAAGAAAGAAAGAAAGAAAGAAAGAAAGAAAGAAAGAAAGAAAGAAAGAAGAGACAGAAAGAGAAAGAAAGACCAAGAAAGAAAGGAAGGGAAAGAAAGAAAGAAAGAAAGAAAGAAAGAAAGAAAGAAAGAAAGAAAGAAAGAAAGAAAGAAAGAAAGAAAGAAAGAAAGAAAAAAAGAAAAAAGAAAGAAAGAAAGAAAGAAAGAAAGAAAGAAGAGACAGAAAGAAAGAAGAGACAGACAGACAGACAGAAAGACAGACAGAAAGAAAGAAAGAAAGAAAGAAAGAAAGAAAGAAAGAAAGGGAAAGAAAGAAAGGAAGGGAAAGAAAGAAAGAAAGCAAAAAAGAAAGAACCACGAACTCTCCAAGCCAGCTGAGCAATGGAGCTTGGATCCACTTTTCCTCCACAACAGCGGCAGGCGCTAACAATACAACAAGCCATGGTGATTGAAGCAGCATGAGGGAACCAAAGCTGGCCGGAGATCGCTGAGCTGATAAGGGACGTCTGGAAGCGTGTTAACTTGGTGGAGGTGTTAGGGGTTCACTTAACGTAGCACAGCTTGGTGAGGGGCGAATTGTGGTGTGGGAGAGCGAAGTTAGCTGTCACCAATTAGGAACGAGATGCTGGCTAGCTGTGGGGAGAGGCTGCTGGATTTGGAAGGTAATTACCGGGTGGGATAAATAAAATGCTGGGATCGGTGAACTCTCAGAACTAACTTTATTTATATATGTTCGTTGCTTCTTGCTACCATCCGTGATGGAATAAAACACTGATATTTCTCTGGATTCTGTGATTATTGCTTCATCTGTGTGGCTGGCCATAGAGCACCTGAGAGAAAGAATGAGCATGAAAGAAAGAGGAAGGAAGAGAAAGAAAGAGAGAAAGCAAGAAAGAGGAAGAGAAAAGAGAAAGAAAGAAAAAAATAGGAAGGAGGGGCAGAGAGAAAACTGTTATTATTTTTAATTGTTCCATTATTTATCATATATTAATATTTTACACTGTCCCTACACCTAGAGTGATTTTACTGCCTTTCTTTTGCCCAGGTATTTTTCAGGGTTTACATGCATTGAATGTCTATAGTCCAGAGCATAAATACAGGTGTGTTTAACAGAGTTGAAAGGAACTATGGAGGTCATCTAGTCCAACCGCTTGCTCAGGCAGAAAAATTCTGAGGATGCCAAACTCTGAGTAGAGGTCCTGGGAAAGGTGTCAGAATCACAGAATAACAATTAGAAGGGACCTTGGGGAGAACTCTATACCATTCTAGAGAAATGGCTGCCCAGTCTTTTCTTAAAAACCTTCAGTGGTGGAGCACCCAGAACTTCTGGTGGCAAGCAGTTACTCTGGTTAATTGTTTTCACTGTCTTTGTTTCTCTTTGTTCAGTTTCTATCCATTGCTTCTTGTTTGCCTTCTGGTGCTTTGGAAAATATATTGCCAATGTTAGGAATCTGTACACCAATTAGTTGGGTTAGCAATATATAAACCAATAATGTATGTTTGTAGCTTTAAGACAAAGTCACTGTATTGATTTGTACTATGTTCCGATTGGCTGATTGTTTTGTGAATTGCCATAAGAGAGAGCTAGAGATCATAGCTTGTTCTGTCTGCAATCTGTCTCTCTGCAATCTGTATCTATGCAACTCTGTATCTTTGCCGTTCTGTATCTCCGACATTCTGTTGCTATCTAAGGTTCTCTGCTGTGTTTATACTTTGATATCTTTGTTTACTATAAATGACAACCGGTCAAAGGCAACTGGTAAGAAGACTTTGTAATCAGATATTTTTTGGACTGTAAAACGTGCATGACCTGGACTGTTTATTGGACTGTGCTATTTCTTAAAGTAAACTTTAACTCAATTTAGTGTATCTGAATGTGGCTGACTAATTATTAATATCTACTCTCATAAACATTTTTTTTTGTGGAAATGAAATTTATTTTGATTTTTTTCTTTCTGCTTCTTGTTGAGAATGAACGATGGATCCAGACAGCTAAAGAACAAACAATTCTCCCTTATTTTAATCAACAGAGATCAAAGGTCATTTGCAACGGTTTTGATTTTCCCAAGATGGAGGATATGCGAAATTTCACAGAAAACTTTCAGTAGCCTAGTTGAAAATTACAGACCAATCTCTTTATGCTGCATCACCTGTAAAGTCATGGAATCAATTATTAATCAATCCATCATCCTCCACTTAGAAACAAACAACCTACTCTCTAATAAACAATTTGGTTTCAGAAAAAAACTATCCTGTAATCTGCAACTCTTACACTGCAAAAACATATGGACTACATAACTCGACCAGGGCAAAGCAATAGATGCAATCTACATAGACTTCTGCAAAGCCTTTGATTCAGTGGTACATGACAAACTACTCCTAAAAATAAAATCTTACGGTATCTCTGGACACCTTCATAACTGGATAGAAGCATTCCTGTCAGACAGACAACAAATAGTCAAAATTGGGAGTGCCCTATCAAATTCTGTACCTGTCAACAGTGGTGTCCCCCAAGGCAGTGTTCTAGGATCAACTCTTTTCATACTATACATAATTGACCTCTGTGATCATAGCAAGAGCAACTGCGTTCTCTTCGCAGATGATGTAAAGTTATTCAACACCACAGACAATACTGCTTCCCTTCAAAAAGATCTTGGCTATGTATCAGAATGGTCAAACAAATGGCAACTTCAAATCTCAACAAATACATTCTGTGTCCTACGTATTGGCAAAAAAAATCAGAAAATAAAATACAAGCTGAATAGTCAATATCTTGTTGATGATCCAAACTCTGTCAAGGATCTTGGAGAACTCATCTCAAATGACCTAAGTGCTAGAGCCCACTGTCACTACATAGACAAAAAGGCATTAAGAGTTGTTAACCTAATCTTACGTAGCTTTTTCTCTGGTAATATTACACTACTAACTAGAGCATACAAAACATTTGCTAGACCAATACTCGAATACAGCTCATCAGTCTGGAACCCACATTACATATCTGATATTAACACAGTTACTATGCCATCTTTGGTCCGATCTAAGTATAGTATATAAAATCATACATTGCAATGTCCTACCAGTCAGTGAATATTTCAGCTTCAACCTTAACAACACAAGAGCACACAATAGATACAAACTCAAGGTTAACCGCACCAAACTTGATTGCAGGAAATACGACTTCAGCAACAGAGTGGTCAATGTCTGGAATACTCTACCTGACTCTATGGTTTTTTTCTCCAAACCCCAAAAACGTTAACCTTAGACTGTTTACTATTGACTTCACCCCTTTCCTAAGAGGTCTGTAGGGGGCATGCATAAGCGCACCAACGTGCCTACCGTCCCTGTCCTATTGTTTCTTTTATATTTTTTAAATTTTTTCTTATATGTATCCATGTATTCATAACTATGTTTTTACTTATACCATTATCTTGTAAGCAATTTACAAATAATAATAATAATAATAATAATAATAATAATAATAATAATAATAATAATAATA
>NW_020769588.1:65589-84716 GCF_900518735.1 Pseudonaja textilis
TAATAATAATAATAATAATAATAATAATAATAATAATAATAATAATATTGGCACTGCATTCTAATCACTTTGTCACCACGGCACTTCACATCAATAGCATCAATAACTAAATGTAAGCATTAATAATTTCATAAAAAATATCAACCGACATTAATTATGTTGATTTAGGAGCTTTTCCAGTCCTAATGTAACTTTGTGATTTGAAAATCAGATCGCTAAGAAATATAATTGGCATCTTAATTTGGGGGAAAAAAACCGAATGTTGATTATTCTTGCTTGAGTAAATCTTTGAAAGTCTGTGAAACGAATGTAGAAAATATGTAACAAATGAATCAAATGAACACCCCCACCCCCATTACTTTTACTAACTGTGCTCAGATAACAGATAATCAGAGTTGGAAGGGACCTTATAGGTCATCTAGTCCAACCCACACCCAAGCGGGAGACCCTACACCATTTCTGACAAATGGCAGTCCAATCTCTTCTTGAAGGTCTCAAATGATGGCACTCCCACAACTTCTGAAGGCAAGCTGTTCCATTGGTTGATTGTTCTCACTGTCAGAAAGTTTCTCCTTATTTTCAGGTTAAATCTCTCCTTGATCAGTTTCCATCCATTATTTCTTGTCTGGTCTACAGGCGCTTTATAAAATAGCTTGACCCCTTCCTCCTCTCTGTGGCAGTCCCTCAAATATTGGAAGACTGTTATCAGGTCTCCCCTGGTCCTTCTCTTCACTAGACTAGCCAAGCCCAGTTCCTGTAACTGTTCTTCATATGCCTTAGTCTCCAGTCCCCTAATCATCCTGGTTGCTCTTCTATTCATTGAGAAGTCTTTAATGGAACGATATCTACATGGAGGGAAATAAGCAGTGGGGTACTCCAAGACTCCGTTTTAAGCCCAGTACTCTTCAATATCTTCATCAATGATTTAGATGAGGGGATAGAAGGGGAACTCATCAAATGAGCAGATGACACTAAAGTGGCAAGAATAGCCCAAACCCCAGAAGACAGGCTCAAGATCCAAACGGATCTCAACAGACTTGGACACTGGGTCTTATCTTAAAAAAAAAATACTCAATGTAAATAGAAAATAAGGTTTTACACTGAGTCAAAGAAAAATAATTGTACTGTACAGACTAGCTGAAACTTGTCTCAATATCAATATCTCAATAGTGAGAGGAATCTTAGAGTCCTTGTAGAAAATCACTTATATATTAGCCAATGGTGTGCGGCGACAGCCAAAAAAGCCAATGCAATTTGAGTCTGTATTAATAGAGGGGTCCTATGAAGTATTAGTAGTAATTTACAAAGCCGTAGTAAGAATACTGCATTTAGTTTTGGCCACCATGATATAAAAAGATGTTTCCAGACTCTGGAAAGAATGCAGAGAAGAGCAACAAGGATGAGTAAGGAGCTGGAGGCTAAAGCATATGAAGAATAGTTGCATGAATTGGGTATGTCTATAGTCTAGTGAAAAGAAGGACAAGGGAAGACATGATATCAGAGTTCCAATATTTGAGGAGTTGCCACAAAGATGAGGGGGTCCACCTATTTTCCAAAGTACCAGAAATCAGGACAAGAAGCAGTGGATGAAAACTAACCAAGCAGACAAGAAACCTAGAACCAAGGAGAAATTTCCTAAATGGTGAGAATAATCAACCAATGGAACAAATTGTCTTCAGAAGTTGTGGGTGCTCCATCACTGAAGGCTTTTAAGAAGAAACTGGACAGCTATCTGTCTGAAATGGTATAGGGTCGCTTGCTCAGGCAGAGGTTTGGATTAGAAGACCTCCAAGATCACTTCCAACTATATTAATCTATGTTCTATGACTACTGGGATCTAGAGTGAAGATGTTCTGCCAGATTTTAGAGGTCATGCAAAACAAAAACAGAGACGTAGTTTCCTAGGAGCCTAGATCTTAAGTCAAGGGTTTTCAAACCTGGCAAGTTTAAGACTGTGGACTTCAACTCCCAGAATTCCTGAGCTAACCTGACTGGAGGAGGAATTCTTGAAGTCTACATGTCTTAAAGCTGTCAAGTTTGATGACCCCTGTCTTAAGCCATTGAAGGTGAAAATGAACCTTTTGAATTACATCTGGAAGCCTGCTGGTAACCAGTGCAACTCATGAAATAGAGTGATAAAATCAGCTGTAGTTCTGAGTACTCTTCAAGGGTAGCTCCGTGTGTGGTGCTTTCTGTATCTTGAAAAACACCACAACATTAAAGGTTCCTTTTACTTCAGTTGCTCTAAGTAATCCTTTTCAACCCAATTTATGTCCTCAAATGTATGGTTCAAATTTTCATTGAAACATTTCAGTGAAACATTTGCAGGCATAAGATGAAGCAGACTTTAGATTCATGTTTTCTAATTCTTGCAGAAGTAAGACGGGATGAGATTAGACTGATTTTCAGCTTCTTGCTTTTCCTTCAAAGTTATGATTAAGTATTTAAACATTTCCTTTAGAAAAAAAACGCTGTAGAAACGCTTTCTCTTTCCAAGTACATAGCAAAATGTTAAGCAAGTTCCTTTTTTCTGTACCTGGAAAGCTATGCCTGATGTTGAATAGATTCTGCTTTCTCACCTCAGCTAAATCAAATACAGAACAAACTGGATTCAATCTACCTTTCTCAGCTTCTTTGGATTTTCCAAGAGACCTGTTGGTTTTTACCAAGGAATTCTTGCACATCATCACCGGGTATGTCCACAGCAAAGTTAGAACTTTCATCATGATAGTCCCAGAGGTGCTTTTTCAAGAGGCAACTGGACTTCCTTGTTTTTCTCCGAAAATGTTTTGCTTCTTATCCAAGAAGCTTCTTCAGCTCTGACTGGATGGTGGGGAATGGAAATATTTAAATTCCTTGCAGTCATCTGGTCATTTGCATTCTTTTAGAGAGCCATCAAGGACACTTGGAGGTTTATCTGTGTCCTCGGGGTCACCTGAGTAGTGCAAATGTGTGCAGAGCCTTCTTAGAATTGTACTGTTCACAGGAGATAGCTAGTGTTGTATCCCTCTTCCCCTGTTGAGGTCTGAGGATTTTAATATAGATAACCTCTTTGGCCCCTCTTCAAAACCAACTGTCCTCTCTACTCAGATCATGAACTTTGCTGTTTTCAAGAGAGTGGCCTGAGATCTTTCTCAGTTCAGAACAGATTTCAGGAACTGCTAGGAAGAGATTATTTGATACTATGATTTCTTATCAAAGTACATGTGTCATAGACCATGAGTTATTTTAAATAATCAGTTTGGTGGAGGAGATATACCGTTGAAGATGTAGTTCCTCAACCTTGTAAGTCTAGCCAGGACCATATTTTATGTCAATCTGCCTACCGTAAAAGCATGGATGGCCCATCTGAGTTCTCATATCTGTTTGGAAACTGTGTGGAAGTTTTGGATGTGCCCATTCTAGGATGCTTAGAACAGAGCATCTCCAACCTTTTGGGCACCAGAGACCAGTTCTGTGGAGAGAGGTTTTTCTGGAAACCAAAGAGGGTTTGATTTTGTAAGCTGCCTGTATGCCACAAATGGGGCTTCACTTGTTTTCACGGATTGGTTTCTGGCATGCTACAGATCAGTACCGATCCACAGACTGAGGATTGGGGATCCCTGTCTTAGAATGTTTCCATCTTGGTCCACCCAGTGTGTGTGGAGTTAGATTTGCCTAAGTCCCTTGGTTGGGTCCACCCTGTTTTTCACTGCATCTTGTTAAAACCAGAAATCACCTCTCCCCTTAGGCCTCAGCTTTCACCATTACCTGAGCCACTTATGATAGAAGGGAAACAGCACTTTGAGGTCCAGAATATTTTAGATTCCTGTTAGGAATGTAAGTCACCTAACAGTTAGTTGGGTTGGAAAATATATAAACCAGGATAGACATTTTAATACTGTCTCTTTAAGGAGATGCTAAAAATGTAATTGGGTGTGGTTCCTCAAACGGCCATAAAATGGAGCCAGAAACCTGGGTTGTTTAGTTCCTGTTCTGTTGTTTCTGGAGAGTGTTGCCCTTTCTCCTATTGACTGTTGCTGATCGTTGATGTAAGTCTGTTATTGAACTGTTTTTGACACTGGACTTTGTTATTTGGATTATCCCTGGATTGAAAACTGACTGCTTTAACCGTGAATGGCTTGGACTGCTTGTTTGGACTTTGCTTAAAAGTTTATTGGAAGTAAAAATCTACATTTTACTATACAGTGTATCTGTGTGCTAGTAGTTCTTCACTCCTCTCACTACGTCTCCCTGTGTGCGCTCATTCTCCTAACGGGGAATTGCCTCAACAATTCCCATAGACCCAAGATGGTATTCAGCAGTTTTGGAGAACCGGTAATGGAAATTTTGAGTAGTTTAGAGAACCGGTGGTAACTTTCCCCCAGGAGTGGGGTGGGAATGGAGATTTTACAGTATTCATCCCCTGCCATGCCCACCAAGCCACACCCACCAAGCCATGCCATGCCATGCCCATCAAGCCATGCCCACAGAGCCAGTAGTAATTTTTTTTGAATCCCACCAATGATTAGTGGCCTGGAAAAATTTCTCTGAGTCCCAGAATGAATGGGTTGACCACCCCCATGTTAGTGCTCCCAGACTTTTCAAATGTTTTCACAGCCAATATCCTGACAAACCTAAAATATTTTTTTCTTTTGGTAACTGATTTATCTCCTCCTGTTTATTGTGCTTTATTCTGCAGGATTGAAACCTATTTTCAGGGGGGCAGCATGTCAGATCCATCCTCATGTCCTGCCTTTCTGTGGAAGGTGTGGGAGGAAGGTTTGCTGGCATTTTTCACAGGCTTTCCCTTTTGCTGTAACTGCTTGGGGATTAAGGAAGGGGATTGTGTTTGGAGACAGAGCAGTCTCTCTCCCGGCTGGTTCCAGCCTGGTTCCAAGGCAGTCATGCCTCGAGGATCAACTGTCATCTGCTTAGCACCTCAGCATTCTCAAAACAAGTTTGCAGCATCACATTGGCTGCCGGTGGACTAGTCAGGAGGATTGGCATTGGGGATACAGAAGAATTGCCTTGTGATTTGCACAGGGCTTTCAGATTTTGCCTGACTTTACTGCACCCACTTTCTCTTAGTAAAAGTTGATTCAACTCAGTGGAGTCAAGAGTTTTGTTTTCCTAAGGGACCAGCTGCGGCAGGTCTTTACAGCATCATCCCATGCTAATTATGAGGACGGGACTGCTAATCTAGAGACTACCTTGCAATATGCATTTTTAGGAACAGTGATAAAACCTAATGCTATCTGTTTCTCTTTTGTTCCAGCAGGAGTATCTGAAGCCACAAAAGGAAAACAAAGACTGAAGCATAATGAATATGACATCCAGCAATAGCCAGCTGCAAAAACATAACCTGTGATTCCAACACAAATACAGAAGTGTTTATTTTTGAAATCTTCACTATGCTTTTTTGTGTATTGGGTTCAATCCAAAGAAAGTGAATCTTTCTTCTGCAACCATACCATAATCATGCAGGGTAGCTCATATAGAAAGTTTGAAAATACGAAGTGGTGCAAGAAGGGGTTGGTAGTAACTACTTGTCATTTTGATTTTATTACATTTATCGTGTCATAATTTCAACAGCTACCCATCCCTCTTGTAGATGTTAATTTCTGTAAGTGTTTCTGGGTTAACATACCTAAAAAAGCCTCTGCCCTCATACCATAAACAATAGCGGACATCTTGTCAACCGTGGGAAATAAAGGAAATACTCTGACTCTGAATCAGCTTTGTGGTTTCATATTTTAAATTCATTTAAAACCTTGGATTCTGCTTTTGCTTTGAGAATGGTTAGCTACAAACAATTAATTTTTGCTTCTATATAATTATATAAAATTACAGACCAATCAGCCCAACATCAATATTTGGGAAGTTCTTGGAAGAGATAAGCAACAAATCTGTGAACACGTACAAGCAAACAAAATTATAACTAGAAGCCAACATGTATTCACCAAAAACAGAGCATGCCAAGCAAATCTTATTTCATTCTTTGACTAAGTGTCTAAATTGGTGGACAAGTGAAATGTTGTGGACATAGTAAACGTAGACTTCAGTAAAGCATTTGATAAAGTAGACCACCACCTACTTCTTGATAAATAGAAAAATGTGGAATAGGCAGCACCACCACCAAATGGATTTGTAACTGGCTGACAAATTATGACCATGATGCTTTTGCAAAGATATTTGGCCTGATCTAGATGTCCTATTTTTACATCTCATTTGTGATAAAATAGCCCATTGTAGTACTAATTGAGATTATTATTATGATAATCTATTATAATTATTATAATAATTATTCAATAATTATTATAATAATTATTCAAAAATTGAGAAAGTTTATTAATGTATACGAAATTTAGGATTTGGGCTGTTAAGTGATGCTGGCTACAGTAATTCTCTTAAAATTCTTCTTTTTCTCCCCTTTATATCCTTTACTTACAGATCACAATAGCTGAATCTAGGAATTATTCCAATAAGACTAGTTTCAACAGATCAATATTCTGTAAGTATGCAGCGTTATGTATTATATCTTTTGAAGAGCGGGTACCATAAATCTATCTAATCATTTTGCAAAATTCAAAAAAGAAAACCAATTTTCTGTTATACAGTATATCACAGAAGTGAGTACAGACCCTCACATTTTATAAATACTTATTTTGAAAATAATATGACACTAGGGAGGGAAAATGGCTACTTGGGCCCAATTTGGACATTATCACTTAGGGGTGTATTCTTGTTGCCAGCAGTTTCAATATTAATGGCTGTGTGTTGCGTTATTTTGAGGGGACAGCACATTTACACTGTTATACTGTATAGTCACTACTTTACATTGTATACTGTATACTCACTACTTTACATTGTAGCCAAATGTCATTTCTTCAGTGTTGTCACATGAAAATATATACCTAAATATTTACAGAATGTGAGGAGGTGTACTCACTTTTGTGATACACTGTACATTAAACCGACTAGTGGTAAGATTCCCATTGGGAAGAGTAAAAGTTTCAAACTTCAGTGAATTATTATATGGTTGTACTTAATAGTCATCATAAACTAAGGATAGCAATAGCACTTTGACTTATATACCACTTCACAGTGCTCGTACAGCCCTCTCTAAGCAGTTTACAGAATCAGCCTATTGTCCCCAACAATCTGGGTCCTCATTTTACCCACCTCGGAAGGATACAAGGCTGAGTCAACCTTAAGCCAGTGAGAATTGAACTGCCTAACTGCTGGCAGCAGTCAGTCAGCAGAAGTAGCCTGCAGCACTGCATTCTAGCCATTGTGCCTAAATTCTTGCAGTGTCCCTAAATGAAGACAATTAACATATTCTTCTGGCTGATTGGTTACCTAAAAGCTTTTTTTAGATATAAGTCCCTCTCAGACAAGTTTATTCCTGCATAAGTTCTTCAAGGAGAAGCTATAGTGGCGCAGTGATTAGAATGCAGTATTGCAAGCTAATTCTGTCAACTGCTAGCAGTTCAATTCTTACAGGCTCAAGGTTGACTCAGCCTTCCATCCTTCTGAAGTCAGTAAAATGAGGATCCAGATTATTGAGGGCAACATGCTGTCTCTGTAAACGATTTAGAGAGGATTGTAAAGCACTGTGAAGTGGTATATAAGTTTAAGTTCTGTTGTTATTGCTATCTTGGTTAGTGAATTAATCCATTTTCTGATTTTACATATGTTGATACATAAATGATCCAAAGAAACTGAACTTCCTCAACATCCCAATCAAAAAAAGAACAGCTAACATCCGAATAAACCAAGGTAAACATGACACGTAGGTAGAAGTTTAGTAGACCTTCCCTCCCATCCACGAAGTTAATCTTGATTTATTTTCTGTATGGTTCCTTCTGAGACAGAGTTAATAGTTATGACTCATAACTGGCTGTCAGTCAGATGATGAAACATGTTCCATGAGGAATAGCGTATAAACCGATGTGTTGGCAAGCTCCTAGTTGAACCTCAACAAAATCAATGAAGATTTTGCTCATGTCTTCAGAGCTACTAAAGATTATCTAGTTGTTGCTCATGTTTGATAAGATCGTGTAGTTCTGAAGTCAGTGAGACAAGAGATTTTGTCTTCCAAACTTTCCAACTCATGCTAGAACCCATCTTCAGGGGACTTCTCGCTAGCAGAGTGTGTGCTGTTCTCTGTGTGGTATTTATAGTGTCTGTGGCTTTTCAGATGTTGATTGGGGTATGTTGAATCATTAGCTGTTATTAGCTCCTGCTCGCCATCAAAGTACTTGATAGCTGGTGGTAAACCAGCACTTCTGTTGACTGACATGAGGGGCCTGTTTCCCAGGCTTCAATCACTTCCCTGGCTGTTTTGGTGTCTGCTCATCCAACAATCTTAGAAGCTGAAAAATTGAATGTGTGTCCTTGTTCATTGCAGTGTGAGGATACCAATGAGTTTGGGTCTCCTCGTCTGACCGCTTGTTTGTGCTCTTCCAGTCTGGTGGTTAGCTTCTTCGCCATCTGTCCTACATACTCACAGGGACAATACATGCAGAGGGTTCAATAAATTACATTGGAAGCATCTCCCACCACCACGATATCTTTACAATGGTGAAAAAAAAAAGTAAAGTAAAATCTTACACATAGATGTAAGTGTAAATGTATACTGAATCGGTAGTACCTGGCTCAACACAGTAACTGTGAAAGTGATCTAGGAGTCCTAGTGGACAACCACTTAAATATGAGCCAGTAGTGTACTAAGCTGCCAAAAAAGCCAACACAGTTGTGAGTTTCATCAACAGCGGAAAATTATTATGATCCCTTGAAGTATTAGTACCATTATGTAATGCCTTGCTAATACCACACTTGGAATACTGCGGCCAATTCTGGTCTCCACAATACAAAAAAGATGTTGACGCTGTAGAAAGAGTACAGAGAAGAGCAACAAAGAGGATTGGGAGTGGTGGTGTCTCTGATGAACAGCTACAGGAATTGAGTAAATCTAGTCTACCAAGGAAAAGAACTAGAAGTAACATGATAGCAGTTTTCTAATATTTGAGAGGCTATTACAAAGAAGAGCAGGATAAAATATTCTCCAAAGCACCTGAGGCCAAATCAAGAAGTAAGAGATGGATACTTATCAAAGAACAACCCAACCTTGAACTGAGGAGAAAATTTCAGACTGTGAGAACAATGAATCAGTGGAACAGCCTGCCTTCTGAAGGTGTGGGTCAGTGGTGGGATTCAAACTTTTTTACTACCTGTTCTGTGGGCATGGCTTGGTGGGCATGGCTTGGTGGGTGTGGCAGGGGAAGGATACTGCAAAATCCCCTTCCCTCCTCACCCCACTAACCTGCTTCCCAGCTCCGTTCTCCTGTGCAAGGAAACCAAAGAAGACCCAGCTGATTAGCTGGGACTTGGGAGGCAGAGAACGGGAGGGGGAGGGGCCAGTCAGAGGTGGCATTTGCAGGTTCTCTGAACTACTCAAAATTTCCACTACTGGTTCTCCAGAACTGATCAGAACCTGTTGAATACCACCTCTGGTGTGGGTGCTCCATCACTGGAAGTTTTCAAGAAGATATTGGGTAGCTATTTGTATGGAATGGTACAGGGTTTCCTGTTTGGGTAGGGAGATGACTATTAGACTGCCAGCTCTGTTATTCTATATTCAGTTCGGTATTCTGATAGTCCTGTATTTGCCACAGCATGTTTATCTGAATAAAACATCAAGTCCTAGCAGGGAGCTATAAAAATATAGATTCTCCGCCCCCCCCCTACACTCTTGTGTGTACATCATATCTAGCTATCAACCGGGACCTCTGGTTGCTCTTCGTTCTCTTCTTCCTCTTTGAAAAGTGCTTGGAGATTTATTTTTAGGCTGGACATAGAATGATCTTCCTTCCTTCTCCCCAGTAGAAAATAGATCAATGGATTAACACTGCTGTTTAGACAGGCACATAAGTAGTCCAATGTGATTAAATTGAAATATTTGTTACTGTAAATAACATTGATCGTATAAATGGCAATTGGTGGAAAAGAAAAGACGAGGAAGAAAAACAAGGAGAGCAAGATGGCTATGAGAAGCTTTCTTCGTCTCTGCGTCTGTGATTTAACGTAGCCTTTGATGAGGAGAGCCAGAGTGGAGATTATCATGAGTGGGATGCAAACTGCGATATATATGAAAACATGATAGAACAGGCTAAAGCTTCGACGTTGTTGAACCAGAATCAGAGTGTAATGAATTCCACAGAAGAGGATGGAGACTATCCATGTAATGATACAGATGATGGTGGACAGGTATGGGGGCTGATGACATCGATGCCAAATTGGGAAGAAGAGAGCCAAACACCGGTCAACGCTGATGATAGTCAGAAGAAGTTGACCAGTGCAGTAAGTGAATACTAAAACTTCTGTGATTTCTATAAGAGAATCTTCAATCATAATGTGCAGAATTACAGAGATAAATAGGAATATGAGAGTCCCACTGTCAGCCACAGCCAAATTAAGGATATACACAGTGAAAGGATTCCTCTTAATCCGGCAATGCAAAATGTGGATGACAGCTCCATTTCCAATAATCCCTGGAATACAGATTAAAATGATGAAATAATAGATTACTGTCCCAATAAATCCAGGCTGATACATTTTGCTCTTCGAGTGTATGGCATCAGTGTCATTGTGTTCCGTATAATTAAAGGTCAGGTTTCCCATTTTAGAATCCGTTATTCCAGAAAAGTTGTTTGTCATGTTGGTTGTCATGTTCTGTGGAGTTGAATCTTTCTGAAGTAAAAAAATTCTGCTTCTTGTTGAGGATCAACAAGGGATCCAGACAGCTAAAGGAGAAAGCACTTACCCTTAGTTTAGTCAACTGTTCTGATTTTTCCAAGAAGTATGGCAGAGGATGTGGGAAATTTTACAGAAGAACTGTTTTACAGTTTACAGAAATTTTACAGAACTTCAGCAGAAGTCACTTGGGTTTTATTTTTGTGCATTGCTTCATGCTAAAGAAGGCAAATGTAGCAACATCAGTGTGGGTAGATTATTTTCTCCTTTCAGTTTTCAGCCATTTGAGTCAATTCTGACATGTATAACTTTTAAGACTCAGGAAGAACTTGAATCTCCCAAAATAAAGGACTCGTTTCACCTCAACGCCTCTCCATACAAGCAAAGGAGAAACATCTTATGGAGGACAGTTTATTTTATCACCTTGCCATATAAAAGAAAAAAAATTTATCCCAGTTTTGTGGTGAGTTTTTTCTCATCTGGTTCTTCACAAGAAATGTACAATATCTAAAATGAAAAGAAAACAATGGTCATAGGATTGTTTCAATGGAGTATAATACAACATGGATCTTTCTGTCCTTATTTTGAAATGTAACTAAAATTGCTGTATATGGATATTAATCAGAATTCTTATCCTTCCAAAATGTTCTTTTTGGGACCACATGTAAAAAGCAGAACATTTAATAAAACTCTGGTTCAGTGTTTCTCAACCTTAGCAACTTTAAGGTAGATGGACTTCAACGCCCCGAATTCCCCAACCAGACATGCAGGCAAGGGGATTCTGGGAGTTGAGGTCCAGCAATCTTAAAGTTGTCAAAGTTGAGAAATTGCTCTGGTTGGTTTATATTTGGTCACTGATTACCATTTTAAGAGAAGAAGATGTAATCCTTTGGAATCACTAACTGATTAACTTCCACTCTACTAAAAAAACATGTTAATATGTCCCAAAGGTGCTTTTTCAGGAGGCAAGTGGACTTTCTTGTTTTTTTCTTTGAAGACATTTCACTTCTCATCCAAGAAGCTTCTTCAGCTCTGACAAGCACCTTTGGGACAACCATGATCTGGATGACTGAGAATCTCTGCAGACTTCAGCTAACATGGAAACTCAGATTGCTGGCAATAATTTATCAATTGTTTTAATGAGATATTGAATTTGAGTTTTAGACATTTCTGCATTACTTTCAATCAATGCAATGTTCCTCAAGATTATATATATATTAACATGTCTGAAGTAAAAACAGTAGAGCTAATCGCAGGTGGGAGGTGGGTGGATGGGCCTATTACGCACACGATGACTAAATTGATCAATGATACATAAAGGTGAATATCTCTTCAATGGTGGTTTTTACACACCGACGATGTTAGCAGAATATGTGTGTGTGTGTGTGTGTGTGTGTGTGTGTGTGTGTGTGTTTTCCAGCTTATTCCAGCACACACACACAGAGACATATACATATACATACACACATGCACACACACACACATATATATAGTGGGGGGGAGGGGATTTTACTTTCTATGGATGAAGTAAGAGACTGAGGAGTGGGAGGCATTTCGATTTCCTCTAATATTCAGCAGCCTTTTACACTCAGTTTTACCTCTTTCCCTTGCTACCATGTCTAGAGGTTATTTGTATCTAGGAAGAAGAAGAGGGGCTTGCGAAAATCTGACACCATTCCTCTCCCTTTTCTCAAATAACAAAGAACAGGGAATAATAGAGATAAAAGGGACCTGGGATGTCATCTAGTCCATCCCCCTGCTTGAGCGGGAGACCCTGTACCATTTCCAATAAATGGTTGTCCAGTCTCTTTCTGAAAGCCTCCAGTAACGGAGCACATACAACTTCTGAAGGCAAGCTGTTCCATTGCTCTCATGTTAAGAGATTTCTCCTTAGTTCTAGGCTGCTTCTCTCCTTTGTTAGTTTCCATCCATTGTTTCTTGTTTTGCCCTTTGATAAATAGTTTGACACCCACCCATCTCTTGTGGGAACCCCTCAAATATTTAACTGAAAGAGAACCAAAGGGTCTCTGCAGATCTCTAAGATCATGTCTATTTTTCTGTACATTATTTCCTGTTTTCTCCAAGATTCTAAACAGCTAAAATATCATTAAATAAATTAAGCTAAGCTATACTATAAAACAAAATAACAAAAACAAAATAACAAAAACAAAATAACAAAAACAAAATAACAAAAACAAAATATTGAAATGAAATAAAGCATATAAGAAAACAACAGCCATATACCCTGCCAGAGAATCCATCTTAAATTCACCTCCTGTCCCAAGCCAATCTTGTAGAATGGTTCAAAAGGAAAGAAATATTTTTGTTTTGAAAACAGTTTTATTAATTTTGACAACAAACAAAAACACATAAGACATAAAAACATCATCCTTTCCTTCATGAGTTTACAGACAGTGTATCAGTTGGTTTATCACTTTTTTTGTGCATCCATTTCATAGTCTCCATTGTAGTTATATAGCATAATAGCTCATATTATCAATTAACAATTATATAGCCTGATATCATTATTAAACAATCATTTGACTATAATTTTATTAATTCATACTTTAGCAAGATAACTGTAGTTTACTTAATTTATTTTATAGCAAATCATAAAGTCATAGCAAGTCTATCTTAATAAAATTTTATAAAGATAATATCATAGAAAAAAAGGAAATATGTAGTCATTGTTTCCTAAGGTTCTAAATATTCTATTATTTTATTTTATTATCTAACCATTGATAGAAAAGGTCCCAAACTTCATAAAATTATTTATCTTCTTGTTCTCTAATTTCAAATGTCAATCTACTCATTTCAGCACATTCCAATATGGGCTACCGGCAGAATTTTATAAAACATTACAAGAATCGTTGAACATTCCATTGCTAGAAGTCATGAATGAAGTTATGTCAAATAAGAAAAAGGAAAGAAATATTTTTGTACTGATTTAAAATGAGTCATTACTTGACTTGAGAAAAGAATGAATGTGGGGAGAAATATCAGAGAAAATGACAAGAAACCAGGACATAAAAAGGAACAAGAATATTTGGCAGACTAGGAGACAATTATTGAAATATCTCTGCTGACCTGAAAAACATGATCAAGAAGTGTAGTTGCACAACACAAAGACTTATCCCAAGAAAGTACTTCAGAAGGAAAATAAGAAGCTTAGAGTTGGGTCAGCAAAAATTCAATACAAGAAGAATACCCGAAAAGCACATCTTCCCAAAGTTTGAAAGGAAAGGATCGGTGGTGGGGTGGAATTCACATTTTTTTTACTATCAGTTCTGTGGGTGTGGTGTGGTTTGGTGGGTGTGGCAGGGGAAGGTTACTGCAAAATCTCCATTCCCTCCCCACCCCACTAACCTGCTTTCCAGCTCTGTTCTCCTGTGCAGGGCAACAAAAGAAGACCCAGCCAGGAGACTTCCGGTTTGAGCTTCTTTGGCGACGGACCGAAATCCGCGATCATGCATGGTTTTGATCCGTGCTTGCTGCTGGACTGCCCCGAGTCAGCTGGTTTCAGGGCTAAGCCACCCTGTAGAGGTGGTGAAGAGGGAGGAGACCACCAGCAGGTTTGGCAAGAGCTGCATCTCTTCTGCCCAGTTGGCCATTTCTCCCTTTCCTGAAGGCAGTTGCAGCGATGGTCAGAAATGGCCACCTCAAAGAATATGCAAGAGGAAGATAAGAAGAGAATGTTTTGGCTGACCAGGTCAAACTGAAAAAGCAACAACATAAGGTACCCTGGAATTTGAACTATACAGAATAACATTACGATTTTGAACAATAAGATTCTGAAGCAGCGAAGGAGAGAGGGAAGGGAAAGGATTTGGTGTTTTTTTTTCTTTCCTTCGTCATATTGACAACTAAGAGATTGAAGTAAGAAACTGACCAAAATCCACTTTGACATTAATAGGCATTTAAGCTGAAAATAAATTTCCAAAGGGATAATAAAGACTTCTGGATTTTCAAAAACTTTTAAAAGAAGGAAAGGAGAGAAAATGAAAAAAACAAAAGAGTGGGATCTGGAAAAATGGAGGAGACCACCTGGAAGTAAAAGGAATTAACAGTGAAACTTTAACAAGATTCTTAAAAGATACATTCCAACTGAAACTTTGTAACAAGATAATAGAACGCCATGAAGAGAAAGTGGAAAAAAGAATCAAGAAGAAACAGCTTGGATTATTTTGATTACTTGGTGATTTGTGGATCTAAAGGACTAAAATCAATCGGGTGGTTATTTAAAAGTTTTTAAAATGGTATCACTCTTGGAAGAATTGAAAATGGAACTTAAAAAACAGAAAGAATATGCACAAGAAGGAGGAGGTTTTTTGGGCTTCGTATTTCAATTTTTAGAAATGAAGATCCTGAACTATGAGAAACAAGAAATGCCTGTAGAACAAGAAGGTCGGGACAAAGAAGAAGCCATCTTTAATGGCCAAGTAATTTTAAATGGGAAAAAAAAGGAAAGGGGGGTGAAACGTATAAGATTTGAAAAAACAACAACAAAAAGAATAGTTTGAAAAATAATTACAATATTAGGAAGAACAGAAGAGAGGATTACAGAAGAGAGAATTAGAATTAGAGAGACAAGAGGTCAAAAAGGGGAGGGAGAAGAGGGGGAAGAGGGAAAGGAAAAGAAGTTATAAAGGACAGAAACGGGATATAGAGAAACAGGGCAAATGTACAAGGTTTAAAGGTATAAGCCTATTTAGAAGACATAGAGATAATGAGTGAAAATTTAATTGAAAGAGAGATTCTGCAAGGATACATAAGATAGTATTGTTGTATTAGAAATAGAAATGAACTTAGAAAATATGAAACAAGTGTGATTAAAATGATAGATAAAATACTCATTGTAATGTAATGGAATGTTTGTTAATAAATAAATGAAATAAAGAGAATGAGGGAATGAAAGAAATGTGAAAAAAAAATGGAAATATTATAAGTGTTCCTAAGGAAGTATGATTTCCCATTGAAAAGAAATGTTAAATATGTTAAAGATTATAACTGACATTAATGATAGAGCTAAATTGGAATAGAATAAGTATTTTATTTATTATTGTTATATATATACTTTCTCTTTAAGAACTTAGTGTGTATTTTAAGAATATACCAAGCAGAATTTGACTGGAATTTATGTGTTATATTGAATGTTACAATTGTAAAGGCATAAATTGAAGTTTAAATAAGGGTTGAATGGGCAAAAATTAAAAGATACAAAGGTGTCATACTCCAATCAGTAACTACAGGGGAAAATTTTGTTTAATGAGACAAGAAAATATGAAATTGAAATAGGACAGACAAAAGTATAAATATAATGATTAGAAAGATATTGAAACTTAGAAAAAGATATATATATATATATAATTGAATTTAGAAAGAAATGAGATAATTAAAAGCAAGGTTGAGAAAACTAAGGGAAGGGAAAAATTATTGAGAAAATGTCAAAATAGTAATAAGATATGGAATAGAACACAAAGATGAATATGAAATTGAGTTTGTGTCTGTATGGAGAAGTGATAACCCGGGACCATGCTATTCTCAAAAAAAGATATTTTATTTGTATTATGTTTTGTGAAAACCTAAATAAATTTTTTACAAAAAAAGAAGAAGAAGACCCAGCCAATCAGCTGGGACTCATGAGGCAGAGAATAGATGGGGGCAGGGCCAGTCAGAGGTGGTATTTGCCGGTTCTCCGAACTACTCATAATTTCTGCTACTAGTTCTCCAGAACTGGTCAGAACCTGCTGAATACCACCTCTGGAAAGGTTATTCTTGATGAGTAACCACATTTGTCCCAAACAGCAAGAGCAGAACAGTGGATCACTGCAGATAGGTTGTGGGAACCACATGTTCAACACTGCAAACTCCTTAAAAAAAGATTAGCCTTGTGCTCATAATTAGCAGTGGTAAAAATGGAAATGCTCTAAATCACTCTATAGTGGATGCATCCAAATTGTCCACATAGTCTCCAAACAGATTTGAAAACTCAAGGCTATTACTGTTTTTACTGCAAGCAGTTTGAGGTGAAGATATGCATGGTTATGTTGGCTAGGAATTACAGTGCTGAGGAAGTACCTGTAGATATGATATATCTCCACTGTTTAATTTTTAAGTAACTAATCATCTGTGCTGGAGCAGGGGGTTGGACTAGATGACCTCCAAGGTCCCTTCCAACTCTGTTATTCTATGAATGATCTTTCTGAAAGATATGTGATATCAAACCATCATATTCTAGCAGTTTCCAAGGCTCACCCTGAACTAAGAGTTCTTTTCATATAACAGTTCCCATGGTAAAAGCTCTATTTGAGCCGAGGACATACCTGGTGATGATTTTCAGTAATCCCTGGTGAGAACCAACAGATCTCCTTGAGAATCCAGATGAACCCAGTTTTGTCTGTAGCTGATGTTGCTGTTGTAAGAAAGAAGAATTTATTGAGCAACAGGAACCGATATCTATGCTACAGAGGGATTTCCTTTGCATTTTTCTGTAATACTGAAAGGAGAAAGAGAAAATGTTTCTACAAATTTGCAGGGGTGTGTGGATTTATAGAGACTTCATAGCAACTTTGAAGGAGAAACAAACATCAGACTGAAAATCAGTCCAATTTCATCCCTATTTATAATAACTATAAGATTGAGAAAACACCTGAAATTGAATCCAAAGTCAATTTCTTCCTTTGCTTGCCAACATTAGCAACTTTTGAAATTTTTGCATGAAGATTTAAAGTCATTTCCACCCCCCCAGTGGGTTAAGATACCCTTCTGGAGCCATAGTGGCACAGTGGTTAGAATGCAGTATTGCATGTTAATTCTGCCAACTGCCTGGAGTTTGATCCTGGCCAGCTTAAGGTTGACTCAGTCCTCCATCCTTCCGAGGTCAGTAAAATGAGGACCCAGATTGTTGAGGCAATAGGTTGACTCTGTAAACCATTTAGAGAGAGCTATAAAGCACTGTGAAACAGTATATACAGTGCTATTGCTGTTGCTATTTTGCACAATGTTTGTTAAGGCTGTAACTCTTTCTCCTCTTTGCCAAGGTCATTCCCACATACCACTGCATGTTTGCATATCATTACAAGGTTCTAAGGAATCTGCAGTTGAAGGCCAACACCTTAACTTCTAAACTATGGTCTATTTGAATATTCACATTCCTCCTCATGACTGTTACATCTGATCCTGGCCAGATTTTCCTGTTTTTTTGAGAAGCACAAAATGGTTATATAAAATCATGGAGTTCTTCTTTCTAACAATCATCCAATGACACTGACTGGATCTAAGTCAGGCAAAAGATATGTACTCACACAGTGCATAAGTTTAACATTTGAAATGATTACCATAGTTTTAAAGGATCCTGGTTGCCATTAGTATGGATACTTTTAAAAATAGGGTTGATCAATGTATAAAGATTAGGACATCCAAATGCAATCACTGATGAACAATGAATGCTACCTGTGTTTTGTGAGCATTTCAAACATCCCTTTACTCAGAAGTAGGGAAAGAGCCTTCTGCCATGTCTTCCTTCTTAACATCTTAGAAATATCTGTTTAATTTTAAAAATGCTGAAATAAAAGAGATCTTTGATTCATTGGAAGGTCAAATGCAGAACTTGTGGGACTCTGGGTACTTTCAATATTACTAGTCATGCTGGTATAGTTCAGTTATATCCTCAAGAGTGTAAATTCCCCAGAGTCATATCTATATGAAGGCAACCCAGATTGAATGTAGTGCACTACAAGTTCTATGCAATCTTAACAGAATAGAAGGGACCTTGGAAAGTACCTGCTAACAGAATGAGAAGTTCTTATTACAGTTCTTATTATAGCAACACAGAGATTTATGTGGAACTGTTCTTTTTTTAAATTGACAATTAAAAGGTAATTTCAGCAATCCAATTTCTCTTTTGCTTGTGTAGCTGGAGAATTGCTGCAGTGATCACAAAACCAAGATTTTTATCCTTAAGTCCTCTAGATGTTTTTCATTATAATTCCCAACAGTCCTCATTATTTCCCATTCTGGCGGATTCCAAATTTGGAATTTCCCAAGTTTGGACAACATCAGGTCATTGATTTCTACCAAAAGTTTGCCACAATTCAACACACAAATGTAGCCTTTCTCTGCCGGTTTGAATGCAGCTTTGCTTTCAAGTGGCAATGAGGGACACCAGAAGAAGTAGCCATACTTTCAGACAACCAGGAGCCTAGTTCGAAAATTCACATAGTCAAAAGCACTTTTTTGTCAGTCAGATCTGAACTACTGATTTCTTAAAATCAACCTATTGGATGAAACCATAGTATCTTACATACCCATCCAACCCATCTTTCAGCCTATCCACAGCAGAAGAGGGCTTCTTTCTTTCTTTCTTTCTTTCTTTCTTTCTTTCTTTCTTT
>NW_020769588.1:128902-142129 GCF_900518735.1 Pseudonaja textilis
GATAGATAGATAGATAGATAGATAGATAGATCTATTATACTTTTGCTGTTCAAATGAGTGAAAATATGGCAAAGGCCAGAATGATTGTAACAAGTCTTTGTCCAAATATATGGCATTTGAACTAAGGTGACCTTTCCGGTGAAGAAACTCTCCCGTAAGCCTCCCTTTCTAACCGCAATGAAGCCATAGTGATGAAATATGCATTGCAATGTCATGATGCCAGCTCTGTTCCTTTTGTACCTCAGGCAAAAATGCAGTTATATAAGGGGCAGCATTTGCAACATCCTGATAATATTTCCTCACTCACCTCCCTCTGAAGGAACCCCTGGAAAACAGGGTGCTATATACAAAGTGGTGTCTTCTCCTTGGTTACACCATTGATTGTTTGTACAAAGAAATGATTTTGACTCAATTGATGGTAGCAAAAACTGAGTGATCAGAACACGGAGGAGTAGCTTTTTTCTCCTCTTTAAGAAGAATCTTGTGTATAAAATTTGATGATAAGAAAAAGATTTCTTGCCTTCTAATCCTGGGAAGGTGTTATTAATTTAGAATAGAATAGAATAGAATAGAATAGAATAGAATAGAATAGAATAGAATAGAATAGAATAGAATAGAACAGAAACAGAAACAGAAACAGAATAGAATAGAATTCTTTGATGGCCAAGTGTGATTGGACACACAAGGAATTTGTCTTGGTGCAAATGCTCTCAGTGTTCATAAAAGAAAAGTTACATTCATCAAGAGTCAAGAATCATAAGGTACAGCACTTAATAATAGTCATAGGATACAATAAGCAATCAAATCATATTGGGAAACAGTCAATGTAAATCGTTAGGATACAACTGACAAAGTTGCAGTCATACAATCACAAGTGGGAGGGGATGGGAGATAAGGAGTGATGAGAAGATTAACAGTAATAGTAGCGCAGACTTTGTAAATAGTTGGACAATGTTGAGGGAATTATTTGTTTAGCAGAGTGATGGCGTTCAGGAAAAATCTGTCCTTGTGTCTAGCTGTTCTGGTGTGCAGTGCTCTATAGCATTTTTTGAAGGTAAGAGTTGAAACAGTTTATGTCCAGAATGTGAGGGGTCTGTAAATATTATTAATTTAATGTGAAAGCTATACGAATAATGTAAATTCAAAAGCGGAGTGAGTTTTGAGATTTGGTTTGGTGGGGAAGATATACACAAGAGCATTTGGCAGGCAGGATGCATGTGCATAAGTGTGTAGTATGTAAGGCTTAGGAGCAAAGTCATTTGCATGCTGGCAGTGTGCTCAGGTCTGAGGTTTACCAAGGAAGAGCAGGGCAAGAGAAGGGAGCGTGTGCAGGCAAGCCACAGAGTGTAAGGTAAGGAAGCAACAATGGCATTACAAGGAAGGATCGTGTTTAATGTGTGTTTGCATTCCAATGAGAAAAGAACTCTGGTCCATTTTCCAAACTGGGATCAGTGGTGGGCTGCTGGTGGTTCTAGAGAACTGGTACAAATGACAATCAATTGGCCCCACCCACCCACACCTTCACCTGCCCTATCCTGTCTTACATTTTCTTCTTTTGCAACTCAGCTGATTTGCGTGGCAAAGCGGATTACAGTTCCTCCGCTGTTCTACTTGAGAGGTCTGTAGGGGGTGTGCATAAGCGCACCAACGTGCCTATCGTCCCTGTCCTATTGTTTCTTTTCATTTTTTCTTATATGTATCCATTTCATGTATTCATAACTATGTTTATACTTATACCTATTATCTTGTAAGCGATTGACAAATCAGATAAATCAATAAAATTAAATAAATACTTACCAGGGAAGACTAGAATGTGAGCTGGAGAGGTTCAGATCAGTGTTTATTGAATGCTGCGTGTGCGAAGCGAGTGCGAACCAGTTGTTAAACTGGTTGCAACCCAACACTGGCTGGGATTATGTAAGAATAATGGCAGGCATGCTGCTTGAAAAGGTTGAATGTTTGTTTGAGAGCATAAAGACATCGCTGAAAGAAAGACTACTTTGAAGTTTCCAGGTGGGAGGTATTTATAGGAAAAATTATTCTTTGTGTGAATGTGTTTTGAAGTTTTTATCTCTTCATAATATACAGGTCTGGCGGAGGCATGATCTTATATAAATCTTTCAGGATATCTTTCAGTATATGTGTACCTGTGGCTGTGGTGGTATTCAAATCTTTTTACTATCGATTCTGTGGGCATGACTTGGTGGGCGTGGTGTGGTTTGGTGGGCATGGCTTGGTGGGTGTGTCAGGGCAAGGATACTGTAAAATCCCCATTCCCTCCCCACCCTAATAACTGCTTTTCAGCTCCGTTCTCCTGTGCAAGGCAACAAAAGAAGACCCAGCCAATCACTTGGCCTCCGATCAGCTGGGACTTGGGAGGCAGAACAGATATTGTGTGCTCTGAACTTTGTGACTAAAAACAACAAAAACGTTTCTTTAGTTTCATAAAGCTATTTCTTAACACATCCCAGAGCTTGTATCATTGCCCAATTGCTGCACCATGCAATTAGAAGTGGGTTTGGATGAGGCAAGACTTTACAATATTTCTCAAACCATTCACACATTCATCCATATAAAGGAACATGACCACTTGTCTTGCCCAAGGCCTAACTTTCACATTTCCCCAGATAATATGCAACCAAGTTTTAGGAATGAGCTTTAAGCTGGGATTATGACAAATGTCCCCCCTCTGGTTCACTAGTGCACCAATCACTTGAGATGCTGGAACCAGCTTGCAATGCTTCGTAGGTGTATATATTCTCCCCACATCACAAACAACTAGAAAAATTCTGAATAAACAAACATTCAAAAGCTCACTTTTACCCTCTTTGAAGAAGCTTCAACATTCTCTCAAAACTCAATGTATTTTAATGTCTCCAAATCTCCCACCATTCTTGGGAGCCACCTGTTGGGAAGAGAGCGAAGTCCACCTTGGAAGAAACCAACTTGAGTTTTCCTGTTGGTGTCAGCACTGTGCCTGCCCCAGATATCTGAAGTATTTTGGAACACTTCTTATCAGCCATTCCCCTGCCCCCCTGCAGCTCTTGTAACTGCTCCCAGTGCAATGTCACCATTATATACCAGCCATGGTGACACCATTTTGTAGATGGTGGGGAGGCAAAAGCCTCTCTTGGTTCTCCTTCTGCTTTCAGCTATGCATTCTGGGTGCAGTGACAGAAGAAGCCGCCTGCTAGCATTGTGGTCTGAAGAAGCAAGTTGTTGCTCCTTTGCCTGATAGGACAAAGAAGCAAAGAGATCACATCCTGTTCAGGCATGGCTTATCTTCAATTCATCTAGCATAGTGATGGCTAACCTTTTCGGCACCGAGTGCCCAAAGCATGCACGCGAACCCCCAAAATGCAACCCGCATGTGTCCACTGCACATGCCCCCTGCCCCCTGCACATGCATGCGTGTCCTCCATGCATGCGTCTCGCCCCCACGCATGCATGCATGTCCCCCACATACAGCCCACCCTCGCGCATGTGCTGCAGAGACCCAAAGACCAGCTGGCCGGTGGGAGGTGTGCTCACATGCGCAGCAGAGCTGAGCTGGGGTGACGGCTTGCATGCCCACAGAGAGGGTTGTGCGTGCCACCTCTGGTACATGCGCTATAGATTCGCCATCATGGATCAAGCATTTAGTTATTGTATGTTCAACTGTCAGCTGTCCTGCATCCTCTGTTCTGGGTAAATCAGACAGGAAACATGACTAGATGAGCTAAATCTACTTTATTGTAGTGAAATTTCCAGCTCTGAAGGTATAAACTTCTATTTAACCATATCAAAGATAAAATATCATCAGCATTTACTGGAAGGAGAAAAAAAGCTCTTTGGTGCAATTAAAATTGCTTAAGGCTAAAGTAACTTTGCTAAGCCCAGGCTTAAACATCTATTTATTTCTATAATTGTGATGCCTGTGTAATTTAAATGAATTTTAAGCATGAAACCACAAAGCTTAGAATGTTTCCTTTATTTCCCAAGACAGGCAAATTGCCTTCTGTTGATACGAGAGCAGAAACCTTTTTATATATGTTAACCCAGAACTATTTAGGAATTTGATACCTACAATTTCAAAGTTGAATAGGCAACCATTGACAATATGGTACAATAAATACAATAAAATCAAAATGCCAAACGGCTATTACCACCCTTCCTGCACCACTTGAATTTTTAAAAACTCTTTATGGGTAGCCCCACATGATTCTAGCATAGCAAAATTCATTTTCTCTACATGGAGCCACAGCGAGTGAACCATATGGAAATTTTTTGTGTAAAATAGTCACTTTCACTTTCACAAGAAAGCCAAAAAAAAAAAAAAAAAAAATTCAGAGCAAGGCCATACTTTGTTGATAGCTCTTTAGGAGGAATACACTGAGTAAATAATGGTATTTTTTTTAACATTCTATAATAAATATACAGCATTATTTTAGTTGCCGTTGCTTCTGTCCTTATAATAGGAAACCTTTAAACCTCTCATTTATGTATGCCCAGACCATAAAGCTATAACAAATGGTTGAAATGTAATTGCTCTAAGTACAATATACATTGGAAGATAGATATTACCACTTGAAATTCTTTCAGTCGTTCTCTGATTCTTTTCTTCTTGAATCAGCCAAAAATATTTTTTATTTAAATATGATTTTCTTGTTGTAACAGTTGTCCACCTTTTGATACAATTGAGTTGATGAATCCTGGTCTCATGGAGATACAGAGTTAGGATTCTCCAGGTAGTGTAGAGCTACAGTTCCATTATCCTTCACCATTGGTCATGTACGTGATAGAACCTGGGACATTTTGAAGCTTACATTTGTCAATCCATGGCTTAGCAATTCTCTGATGAGTGGCTTCCAAAGATGTGCATGTCAACTTTGAAAATTCTCAGCAACGATCCTACTAGCTAGACATTGAAGTTCAAGCACACAGAATTGGAAGCCATCCAAGTTGGGGAAGGATGAATTAGAGGAAGTTCATTAGTCTTCAGATAATACTTGGTAAATAGATTAGCCCAACTTGAGAAATGTTATGCTTTCCACAAAGATAACAATCTGCACCAATTCTGGATACATGCAGAAATTAATCAGCATAAAGTCTAGTTTCTTTTAAATAAAAATATATACATGGGCTTGCTTGGAAAGAAACAAATGCATCTTTTGGTTGACAAGAGTGAAAGTAAAGCATTCAGATCTTGGAACCTTCCGATGTCTCCAGTTCATCAGTAGAGAGTTCTTCCTCCTTGAAAACTTTCTGAAGCAAGTCTTTGATGCCTTTCCTGGTTTTACCCCTCTGTCTCCCCACCAGATAATAAATCAGAGGGTTAATGCCGCTGTTGATGCAGGTACACAAGTAGCCATAATGTACAAGGTTGGGGTGTATATATTTGAAAACATACAGGATAAAATAAAAGGCATTTAGTGGAAAAGCCAGGACTAAAAAGAAGAAAAGTGTGAGCAAAATTGCTGTCAAAAGCTGCCTCCGCCTTTGGCTTTTGGATATGAAGCAGATTTTGATAAACAAGGTGACACTGGAGATGGTCATCAGTGGGAGACAAAGCACAGCATTAATGATGAATTGATACATCAGAGTATAACTGTTTCCAAATCCATCCACTGCTATAATTGTGAAATGAATTGAAGAGAGGATGAAGGAAACGGCCCAGATGACAACACACACAACAGTGAACATATACACCGGCCGGTGGCATCGATACCAAATTGGGAAAAGGACCGAAATACACCTGTCGATGCTGATGACTGTCAGGAAAAATTGCCCTGTACTGTACATTAACAGCAGGCCTGTTTGGAAGAGTTCGTAGGGAAAGTCACAATACAAATGTGTAAAAAGCCAGTGGATTTCGATAATCAGCTCAAAGGTGAGAAAACCAAAGTCTGCCACAGAGAGGTTGATAATATAAATGGCAAAAGTGTTCCTCTTAACGGAGGAGCCCAGCAACCAGATCACAAGGCCATTGCCCAACATTCCCAATACACAAAAAAGTATAGTGAAGATTGCATAAACAAGCACTTCTTCGTTTATGCCGGAATCATAGCAGGTTCTGTTTTTGCCAGCAGATGTTGCATTGATTTGTGTTGAGACAATGAAAGGAGTGGGGGATGTCATATCCATTATGCTCCAGTCTTCTCTTTTCCTTCTGTGGCTGCAGATACTCCTGTTGGGACATAAAAGAAACAGTTGGCATTAGGCTTTATCGTAATTCCTAAAAATGCATATTGATTGCATGTTAGAATACGTGAGAATATTGCATATAAGTCTAGTTGCTGTGATGTGAGTAACAACATGTTTGTTTGCAAGGTAATCTCTGTATTAATAATTGGATAATCAGCAGCACCATTGAGAGTGTCTTGACATAAAGCATTCTTGCATGGTATGGGACCAGCTCTGTAGTGGACAAAAAGGCTCTACAGAGAATCATTAAAACTGCCTGGAATATCATCGGGCTCCAGCTACCAGCCCTGGACGACATCTTCACATCTCGCTGTTTAAGGAAGTTGCACAGCATTCTCAGAGACTCTTTTCATCCTGCGTACAAACTTTGTGAATTGTTGCCTTCTGGCTGAATATACAGAACAATTAAAACTCGGACCATTACGTTTTCTGAACAGTTTTTATCCCACAGCTATAATTGCAATGAACTTAAAGACAACCATTAGTGAGCTGTTGGACAGTATTACTTGGTCTGTTGTGTGGATGCTTGTGTGTTTTTAGGGGATGGGGAACCTTGGTGGGTGGGGTATGTTTGAGGATTGTCATGTATGTGTATGTGTTGGGTGTGGTCTCTAGGTGTTATGTGAATTTCATTGTATATGTATACTGTGTATATTCATACAATGATAATAAATTATTATTATTAATGTTGTTGTTGTTGTTGTTCACATTGGGTTTTGGTTATACTTGTGGCAAACTAGCCAAAACTGCCAAACTGACCAGTCCTGTCCTCATCATTAGTTTTTCTGGTTTGAACAAAGGGTGATAATTTGGCCTTGTTTGTCTGAATTAAATGTGTTAAGTGAAAGCCTTGATTCATCAAACCAATGTTGGACATTGGTGGTTAAATATCTATGATCTCATCTGGTGTATTCATGGAATATGAAGGATTGTGACTTCAAATCTAAGAGTGGTAAATAGTAAGAAATAATGGATTAATAAATGGAAGGGAGGGAAGATGGAGGAAAGGAATGAAAGAAGAAGGGAGGGAGGGATAAAAGAAAGGGGAAAAGCACAAGATAAAAATGGTCCGATGGAATAAAATTGGGAACCGGCCAACATTCACTTTTATTAGATTCTCTTTCCAGATGTTTCATTTCCTACCATGTACTAATTACACTTTTAAAAATGAACAACAAAAACTAAGTGGTGGCTTCTCAAACAATGAGCAATTGCTTATTTTGCTTTCACCTTCATCCCAAAGCTATCATTAAAGCTGTTTGATGAAACTGTTTTGCCTTGTTAGGTGAAAAACAAAATCTTACAGAGGCACTTAACAGAAAGACATGAAAACAGCAGTACATAAGTAAGATGTCTATAAACAGTAATTTCAGTAAAATGTCTTCTGGTGGTTGAGTTGAGGATCTAATAGGAAGAATAATAGAGGAAGAAGTAAGCCAATTTGCTGAGTATCTTCTTTCTGTTACAGTGCATTTAAATCTTGTATTATAAATATGTCCTTGTTGGCATTTTCTGTTGCTTTTTCATTTTTGGATTTTAGTTGATAACATTTTTGGCCAAGCCAGGTATAGCCTTCAAAAAGTATGTTGGCAAATTGCCCCAGCACATGGTGTGTGGACCACAGATAAGCAAGAGGCATAATATCATATATGTGATATTCATACACATATAAATGCACACACATATACACGCAAACACCATTTCTAAAAGTGTTGGCAAGAAAACTTCAGGGACTTTCCCAGGTAGTCTCCGGGACTGAAGATTGACTTCAATGCACAAATTCACACCTACCTACACACATGTGAAATGTGAAAAAAAAATGTTGAAAGTCATCTACCAGCATTGTACTGAAAAGATCTTAGCATTTGGGGTGAACAATAAGAATATTGCAGCTGAAAGTATGTGAAATATATTTATTGAAATTTTTAAACACAAGATTAAGACTAATGCAAATTAAAGTAGAGTTTAAAAAAAGAGAAAAAGGAAAGGAAAAAACTAATTGTTAAAAGAAAAAGAATAGCAGAAAGATAGAAAAGAAAGAAAAATATAAAGTGGCTATTAATCTTCTTTACTGCAGTTATAAATAAAATTATAAATTGACCTCTCTCTCAAGTTATTCTACTACTTTTTTCCCCTACAATTTATCCCATTTAATCAGCAAAACTATAAACCATAAGTTCATTTTTTTAACTTTTTACACAAAATGTCCATAAGTGTTTTCACTCACCAATAAATGAAGATATTGTCTTTTCAGTTAAAAGTATGCCTTGTAGCCTATGATTAGTATTACTGTTGACAGCCATACAGGTGAAACTCGAAAAATTAGAATATCGTGCAAAAGTTCATTTATTTCAGTAATGCAACTTAAAAGTTAAACTTAAAATTTAGCCATATTTAGTAGGAGAAATTCAGGTATTTTTTTCACAAGGCTTCTTGCATTGAGTAGCTTGCATTTAAGGCCAGCTGTAGTTGGAATTGAGGTAGTTACGGGCATGCGTGCCTAGTCTTGGGTAATGGCGGATTGGTTGAGGTAGAGTTGTGGTTGAAGGTTAAAGCTGAGTTGTGGGTTGTGTGACTTACTTTTCATACAGTCAGCATGGTAGTCAATGTATAGGTCCTTCTCTCCATTGGCTAGATGGTTTTTGAGTTCTGTGCGGAGTACACGGGAGCGGGCACGTTGCTGTATGGTTAGGTCAGGGTGACAACGGAGGTTCTTATGGTTGATGTTGCTTTTGGCAAGTGAATTTATAGTATAAATGAATTTACGTTTGCTTGATTCATTTTTGCAAATGACCCTGCAGAAGCGTGGGGCCACAGAGCCATCTCTGTTTTTGAACTCTGGGCTGATGTGGGAAACCCCGATGCGGGAAATGTCAAGTATTTCATCAGGAGAGATGGTTGATGCTTGATAATTACTGATGATGTTTCGGACAGTTGTGATGTCATCATTGTCATTGATGTCCTCTAGAACAAATAAGATGGCGTTTGGACATTTCCGTTCACGCTCAACAGCTTCTCTGATGAGGATTGGGATATCATTATTTGTCTGATTTATGTTTCTTGTGTGGATTGGGTTGTGGACTGGTTTGTGGCTGTTGGGTAGAGATGTGGTTTGTAGCTATTGGATGTTCAGGTTTTTGCATTGTGTCTTTTTTTTCAAGGTTAGATAATCTTTCTCTTAAAGCATTCAGGGATGCTACTATGGTGTCAAGGGATGTTATTCATGTTTCTATGGTATCAACTCTTTCAAACAGATCCAGTTTGGGTCTGCATGATTTGCAGAGATATGGAAACTCATTGGATGATTCTAGGTATTGTATCATTTGCTTGGGTAATCCCAAGCAGTCATGATGAGTGTATTTGCTACATAGAGAACATTTGGTGGAATTTTCATTATCCTTTAGAGTTTTATAGCATTTAAGGCATGTGCAGGAGTCTTGTGGTTCATTGGTGGGGATTACTTTCTCTTTAGGTTGTGGTTTGGCATTGGATTTTTTTTCTTGGCATGGTAGGTTTGTTAAGATGGTACGTTGATTAAATTACTTCATGAAACAATTTTGGGTAATCAATATAGCCAATATCACACCAATCAATCAATTGCAATAGTCTCTCTAGTCAAATAATTTTGTTAAGCAACAATCAGCCTAATCAATTAATTACACTAATTGCTAATCAATTAATTACACTAATCATTAATCACACTGTTAAATTAAATTCACTAAATCAATAATTTTACTAATCAATTAAAATTACATGAATCTTGATCTTTTAAATTAATCAGTAATCACACCATTTGCACTAAATACTCTAATCACACTAATCAATTAAAACAATAAATCAATTAAACTATTAATATTTTATAGGAATTGATTATCTAATCATTGATATAGGTAATGAGGTAGAAAAGTTGTAATGAACTAATCAGTGTTTGATAAAAGTAATGAGGTAGCATTGAGAATCTGCAAGGAAAGGGTTAATTGTTTTACTAGCAGCTATTATTTACAGGGTGGGAGGGATTTATTGCTTCAAAGGCTGCTGCTATTGCGCTGTAAACAATAGGCTGTAACAAGATGTTCAAAAGCACGCTAGGTTATTGAGAGAGAGCAAAACTCACTGAATTAGAACACTTTAACTAAAATCAATAAGTCTTTGAATAAGATTGTTTTCCAATAGTTTCCCAAAGTTCTTCAAGTTGAGTAGTAGTAAAAATATAGTCCAGAAATTTGGGTTAATCAATCCAATATGTCCTTTACTTTTAAAGTTACTTCTAGCTGCAATATCTTTTCTTTCTTTACTAAATCTGACAGTCACTCCCGATCTTTAATTGCAGCTAATTTCCTCCTTTGAGTTCCACTTTCCAAGGAAAATTCCACTGCAGAAATTTGAGTGATTCTTACCAAGACTAAGCATGCTGTTACAAGACCTTTCCTTTCTTTTTCATTTCCATCTCAGCTGCCTTCTCGGCTTCGATTCAGCCATGCTGGCAGTTCTCTTTTTAGTTCGGATGGAGGGGTTTTCTTTGGGTCGGTGGAGGAGACTCTACTCATCTTGCGACCACTGAAATATCTCCTCTGCCTTTATCACCCGTCCAGAGTGACTTTCGGCTCCTAAGATCCTCAGGGCTTGAAGAAATCGGCAGGACTTCACAGAGCTGCCGCTCATCCACACCGCTTCATTGCTTCAAGGAAAGTTCCCAAAATAGAAAGTTATGTGGAAGGGAAAGGTGTGGAAGAAAAAGGTGCACAAGCAGCAGGGATGACCACAGCCTGGAGAGGATTGTCAGGAAAAGGACATTCAGAAGTGTTGGGAACTTTCACAAGGAGTGGACTGAGGTTGGAGTCAGTGCATCAAGAGCCACCGCACACAGACGGATCCTGTACATGGGCTTCAAATGTCATATTCCTCTTGTCAAGCCACTCCTGAACAACAAACAACGTCAGAAGCATCTTACCTGGGCTAAAGAACAACAGAACTGGTCTGTTGCTCAGTGGTCCAAAGTCCTCTTTTCTGATGAGAGCAACTTTTGCATCTCATTTGGAAACCAAGGACCCAGAGTCTGGAGGAAGAATGGAGAGGCACACACTTTAAGATGCTTGAAGTCCAGTGTGAAGTTTCCACAGTCTGTGTTGATTTGGGGAGCCATGTCATCTGCTAGTGTTGGTCCACTATGCTTCATTAAGTCCAGGATCAATGCAGCCATTTACCAGGAGATTTTGGAGCACTTCATGCTTCCTTCTGCAGATGAGCTGTATGGGGATGCTGACTTCATTTTCCAGCACCAAAACCTGGTTCAATGACTGTGGGATTACTGTGCTTGATTGGCCAGCAAACTCGCCTGACCTGAACCCCATAGAGAATCTATGGGGCATTGCCAAGAGAAAGATGAGAGACATGAGACCAAGCAACACAGAAGAGTTGAAGGCCACTATTGAAGCATCCTGATCTTCCATAACACCTCAGCAGTGCCACAGGCTGATAGCTTCCATGCCACACTGCATTGAGGCAGTAATTGCTGCAAAAGGGGCCCAAACCAAGTACTGAGTACATATGCATGCTTATATTTTTCAGAGGTCCGATATTGTTCTATGTACAATCCTTGTTTTATTGATTGCATGTATTATTCTAATTTTCTGAGATTGTGGATTTGGGGTTTTCATGAGCTGTAAGCCATAATCATCACAATTATGACAAATCATGGCTTGAACTATCTTGCTTTGCATTTAATGAGTCTATCTCATATATTAGTTTTATGTTTTAAGTTGCATTACTGAAATAAATGAACTTTTGCACGATATTCTAATTTTTGAGTTTTACCTGCATTTTGTATCACTGTGTGGGAACTGAACCATCGAAGAAATATGAACACACACACTGTAATACACTAGTTACAGAAACTCAAATCCCAGATTTTAAAACAAACAAACAAATACAATAGACAAAGCAAGCATACAAATGTAAGTTCATACACACAGAGAAACAGTTGCCTGCTTTGTCACTGGCAAATGTCTGCTGCCATTTAAATAAATGCAAATGACGGGGAAATGAATGCAAACCAAGTAAACAAATGAATCTTTAAAAGGAAATAAACCTTGAGCTAAATGAATCTTGAGCCAGAAGCTGTGGGAGAGTTGTATGAGTTTCACTGGTATTCAGGCATAAATCTATTCAAACTATCTCTGTGTTTGTGTGGCTTATATATATCTATGGCTATTTAAGCACAGAAATATCCAACTTTATTTTTATAAGCAATTTTCCCGAACAATCATTAGTTGCCCTCTACTTCCCATCAAATATGCAACTTCCCCCAAATTAAGCTTTGCTGGATGCAATCTCTGAAATGAGTCAACATTTGGAGAATTACACAATAGGAAGAATAATATTATCATCTCCAGATTAGTTAAGAATGGGGAAACTTAACTGATTTGTTTAGAAACAAAAAAAAAACCCACTAACCAAATATGCTCTTATGTGTGAGGTTAAGTCCTCTGTAGGTCAAAATTCATGCCTTGATGATTTCATGGTCATATTGACTTGTTTTCTTAGCAACAACATAACCGCTGCCCTTCTGCCCTTTGTCATTAATTTCCCTATAATCTCCCTCCACGTATGATGTTGCATAGCTTTCCAAGATGATCCAAAGCTAGTTGGGCTTCTTAAATAAGAGGAATGGTTTACTAATCAAATTAATTCAAGTTTTATTTCCCGAGTAAATATGGTGGAACAATATAAAAACTGGGCACTTGATAAAGGTTGTATCCATATCATGAAGATCTCAGTCGTGAATGAGACTCTGAATTGAATGCTGGTATGGTGGACATCTCTTTTTACAATCGTGTCACCATAGCAAAAATTAAGCAAAATTGTTAATAAATGAGTTTGACTTCTAAAAGTTGCTTAGCAAACAAATCCTTAATAGGGAATGCAGAGTAAATCTAACGGTAAGAGTTTCCCATTTTCCAATTCTATTGGAGGTTTAGTTAGAAGTAAATGATGCTGCACGTAATGGGACAGTTCTTTTGATCTCTCTCTCTCTCTCTCTCTCTC
>NW_020769588.1:172129-188183 GCF_900518735.1 Pseudonaja textilis
CACCATTGCTATTTACTATTTGTGTCATCATTTCTTCTTTTGTCTTTGCATCAGATGGTTTGAGTTATCCAGTGCAATTAAAGCACATACTATCAAACATACATAAAGAACATTTCCTGGATTCTCTTCTCCTTCCATCAAAAGAGCAGATTATCCGTAAATGATTCTATTTCTCTAAAACCAAATTTTGAATTAGTTCTGTGTGAAATATTTTTGAGGAAGAGATTGCTAGAGGACAGACTGAAACATGAAACTTTCAATTGTGTCACAACAGGAAAGAAAAAACAAAAAAATGCTGAGGACAGGCTTCAGGGCAGAGGACATGCTCAACTTATTCAGTGAGCAAATTAAGATCTTTGGATTCAGATTTTGTAGAGCAAGACTTTTTCTAGTTTGGACAGAGGTCTAGGTAAAATCTGTACTGTGGTATCAGTATGGACATAGGCCATATACCCTTTGCAAAAGGGAAAACAGAAAAGGGAAATAGAATTTTATGACTGCTAGAAGTCTTCTAATACAGCTTGGTCAACAGTGGCCAAATGTATCACATGGTACATAATTTTCACAAAACTTTACAAGCTCCAAGCCAGCTGACAACTAAACTTTCTATTTTGTGTTAATATAGTTAAATGTTGTCTGTCTGTCTGTCTGTCTGTCTGTCTGTCTGTCTGGCTATCTATCTATCTATCTATCTATCTATCTATCTATCCATCCATCCATCCATCCATCCATCCATTATTTAATATATTTATTAATGTCAATTGACTGTATCTGGAAAGTTATCGAGTTGCTAAAAGAAACACTCACATGAAAGACTCACTACCAATTGTGCCAGAGGTGGTATTCAGTAGGTTCTGACCAGTTCTGGAGAATCAGTAGCAGAAATTTTGAGTAGTTCGGAGAACCAGCAAATACTACCTCTGACTGGCCCTGCCCCCATCTATTCTCTTCTTCCTGAGTCCCAGCTGATCGGCTGGGTGTTCTTTTGTTGGCCTGCACAGGAGAACAGAGCTGGAAAGCAGGTTAGTGCGATGGGGAGGGAATGTGATTTCACAGTAACCTTCCCCTAGAATGGGATGGTAATGGAGATTTTACAGTATCCTTCCCCTGCCACACCCACCAGCCATGCCCACCAAGCCACGCCATGCCTACCAAGCCACACCCACAGAAATGGTAGTAAATTTTTTTGAATCCCACCACTGAAGTGTACTGTTATGTGCCAATAATTTGTTTATAGGATAAAACTAAATTGAATATAGGGGTGATCAAACTACATTCCTATGGTTGCCAGCCAGGCAACTCCCACTCTTGCGGTGAGCTCATCTCAGCTTTAAAGAAAACATCCGAAATTCATTACACTAGTAAAACCGAATATATGTAGATCAAGGTTGAATTGTGGAATCCTTGGTGCTCTCAGAGCCTGGTTATTTGATTGCAGTCATTTCATTACCTAACTAGGTGACATCATCAATGTACAACTAAGCTCAGAGAACAACAAAGACTCCACAAAAATTAAGGAAGAAATAAAACGTCATTAAGTCAAGCATTCAGGTGCACTCTACTATTACATGGAATCCAAGAGCAATGTAACCCAGTAAAATCTACTGTAAGCTGAACATGTGAAAAAGAAATAGACCCGATTTAACTTATTCATAATATACACAATTTTTTAAAAAAGTAAATAATGGTCAGCATTATAGCAAAATCAACACAAACTGTTAAAAGGATAACACTGCCATACATTTGTTATGTATGTGTTTTAAACTTCTATCTGGCTTCAGACACTTCATCTTCCCTGAAGACTCTTTGAAAAATGGCCTTGATGCTTTCCCTGGACTGAGTTTGTTTTTTTCTCCCAACCAGAAAATAGATCACTTGGTTAATGCTGCTGTTTAAGCAAGCACTCAGTACAAAATATTGGTCCAACAGAGGAAATTGTGAAAAATAATTCTTGTCAAGAACATTAATAATGAAGAGGTAGATATCTAAGGGAACAGTTAAAATAAGAAAACAGAGAAGAGTAATTAAGATCATTACTAAAAGTCTTCCCCGTTTTTTCTGCTTAGGTTTAAGAACTATTTTGACTAAAAGAATCACAGTAGAGGTTGTGATCAATGGAATACAGATCTCAGTAGTCATCAGCAAATGTGGGTACAAGTTGGCATTAGATTCCAATACATATTCCACAATGTTTGGAATTCCACCCAGGAGGAAAGAGCAGATCCAGATAAAAGCACAGACAGCAGAGGACAAATGTTTTGGCCGGGAACAGCGATGCCAGATTGGGAAGAGGACAGCCACACACCGGTCAATGCTGATGGCTACCAGAAGTAACAGACCATTGATATACATAATGTCAGAAATAGAAATGAAGAGCACACAGGGAATTCCTGATGGTATAAAATCTGCAAAATAATTAATGCAGTTTATAGCCATAAACAGAAGAAAACTAAAGTCGGCAATAGCTAAATTCAGAATCAACACAGTGAAAGGGTTTCTCTTAATCTGGTAGCCAAGTAGCCAGATCACAATTCCATTTAATGGGACTCCAATACAGCAGATGATTAATATGATTAAGAACACTATTGTTTTAGAATAGATAGACATATTTTGGTACTTGTTGAAATAATTGTTGGTTCTATATACAAAATTGGTAATATTATCGTTAAAACACATTTCTATAGAATCCATATTTGCCAGGCTGAAATTCATTAAGAGACTTCTGTAATGCTTCAAAATCTCTTGTTTCAGAATGGAAGTTCCTATAGAAAGAAAAGAAAGAACAATATGTTTGTTAATTCTTCAATAATTATCATCACTATCTTGTCTCTGTGGAAAGATTGAGACAACTTTTTGATCATCATCATCATCCTCTGCCTACCCCAGCTCCATGGTAAGGACTTGATACGTAGGCAAAAATGCCAAACCCAGTCTGTGTCAGGTTTCCAAGTGATGAAATCCATTTAAAAAGAAAAGAACAAAGTCCATCTTCCAAGACAAATTCTTTTATTTAGGAAAGCATCAAATTGGCAAAGTCCGTGGTAATTCCAGATCTGACACAACCTGGAGTTATCCCACAATATTAAAAGTTAGAAACAATCCCCAAAAGTCACATTCTCTAATGCAAGTAATTCAACATTGCTTGATGTCATAAATCCCCACCTCAAGGGACATAAGCATGGACACCTCGTTTCCCACGGGAAGAAGAATCACCTAGCCAAAACAACTCTCTTTATCTCCACTTCTCCCCCCTAGGAATGTGGAGAGCCCGAAATCTTTCCCCCCATTACTGCCACAGAGAAAATAAGAAAAAGAATATATACTAAGCCTAACTAAAATGGCTACATGTATGCCAATTTCGGGCTTGACAGTCTGAACTTCTGGCTGATTGTGCAAGGATCAACACCATAATAATAATAAATGCAGAAAGCAGCTTTTCTTGGAACAATTTAATCCTGCAGTGATACCTTTAACACTGTCAAACAATAACATCTCCTTATGAGCCATGTTAGAGTTAGAGTGCAGTACTTGAAGGCTACTTCTGCTGACTGCCAGCTGCCTGCAATTTGGAAGTTCAAATCTTACCAGGCTCAAGGTTGACTCAGTCTTCAATCCTTCCAATGTGGGTAAAATGAAAATCCAAATTGTTGAGGGCAATATTTTGACTGTAAGCTGCTTAGAGAGAGCCGTAAAGCACTGTAAAGCGGTATATAAATCTAAGTGCTATTGCTATTGCTATCTCAGGTTCTTAGGAAGAGCTGCATCGGTGGACAAAAATGCCCAACCCAATCTAAACATTTGGCCATGTGACCAATTATAATGTATTAATGTATGGCTGCCAATGATTCTGGATAAGTCACCACAATGAAACATCAAACTAATTTTCATGAAAACAATTAAAAATATCTCCTACTAGGTGGTAGATGCTTCCACTATCCACAAAAAGTGGTTAGGGTTAATTTCACTGTTTAGCTTTCAGAACATGCTTTGTTCAAAACATCTTTGTAATAAAGCACTCCTTTGAATCTCTGCACATTTTTCTTCTCAGTCTCTAGCACTAACTGAGGCAGTCTGACTCTAGAGATCTATTCATTGAACCCTTGCCAATATTCTTGTCCCATATAAAATAAAATAAAAAGTGACAGAATCAGTAGAGCAAATACATCCACTTAGCTTGATGGGCATTTGTTACTAATTGAAGTTCTTTCTGCCTAAATCTGTGGAGGTCCTTTTTCTTTGTAGGTCATAAGGAGAGATTATCTCCAAAACATTTGTCTCAATTCATTCACGTAAAGAGAATGTTTAAATCCCAGGAAACAGTGCTTGAGTTTAAAACTGTCTTATTTCAATTGCATCTTATATTTAATTATAAGTAAAGGTAAGAATGCAATGTTTATTGTCTAAATTGCCCTATAACCACTAACCCTATTCCATGTATTAGGTTTCCAAGAATTATCAATTCTCTCTCTCACATTTCCACCATTCTCATAATACCAGGTCCATGAGGAAATGAGAACTCCCTAACGCTGACCAATAAAACTGTATCCCCCCAAAATATAATCTCCCCAGACCTCATCACTAGTTGCTGATCCAACCTCCAAAACTCTCTGTGGTGTAAATATAATAAAATGTAAAATCATAAAAATCATTGTTTCTTTTATTTTTCTTTTATTTTTCTTATATGTACTCATTTCATGTATTCATAATTATGTATACACTTTTACTTATCTCGTAAACAATTGACAAATAAATAAAATAAAATAAAATAAAATAAAATAAATAAATAATAGAAGCAAACAATCAAACAAAAAGATATGTGGTACTAGTATGATTACAGATTTATATTTTTGTTATGTTTTTACTTTTGTTATGTATTTGGTACAAGATAGCTTGGGGACTTGTGAGCAATTGATATGAGAAACAACTTTGTGGTGAATGCTGGATTGTAAAATTATGTATCAAGCTGCTATCTTGCCATCATACCATTGTTACATCTAATATTGTCTTGTGATACATGATCAATTGTTCCCCAATATTGTTATTGTGCTAGGTTTGTGTCATGGTGCTTTGAGCATGAGTAAAGGGAAGAAAGTTCTAAAACATGCATCCAGAGATGCTGTCATGCCCCTGGTGGAGACTGACTCTGAGGAAGAGGAGGAATAGCCAACAGGGAGTGGAAGTATGGCTCCAGAGGTGGTGGAGGAGGCTGGGGAAGGGCAGAGGTCAGCTGAGCAGTCAGAGGAGGATCCAGGCCCATCCCCTCTCCATCCTAGGGCACGCAGGGAGGAGAGGATCATGGAAAAGTGAGGTCTACTCAAGAGGAGATTACCATGATCCTCCTCGTGGCTTGCAGCTGGGAGCTAAACATAATCATTTGGTTTCTTTCCACTATATATGCTTTTCCAAGAATCTTGTAGATTTAAAAGGTTAATGCCACCAAGCAGCTAAATTTACTACTCCACAGACATTTTATGTGTTATGCTTATTTTAATTTCTGGAATATACCACAACTTCTTCATTAATTACTCTCTCATTACACTTCAGAGAAAATAATTTCTGGCCATATGACCTAAACTCCTCCAGTTTTGGGATTTCATTTTCCACTTTTTTTTGACTTGTTAGGTGAAGGCTGGAATTCAGAAACTTGTATTGTTTGAAGATTAGAAGTTCTCCAGATGTATTGGGTTTACTGTATCTAAAGCACTGAATCTCGCTTATACATCTGATTTGGTTGTGACTGAGGTTTCAATATTCTTTCCATGGCTTTCCTCTTCCTTAAAAACTTTCACAAATATTACCTTGATTTTCATTCTAGATGTTCAGCTTTTGTCTCTTCCTACCAGAAAATAGATGAGAGGGTTAATGGTGCTATTTAAGGAAGAACCAATATAGGCATATTCATAGACATAAGGATTATCACACTGGGGGTAATACAGTGAGAGATACTGAATAGCATTCATTGGAAAACCAAAAAAGAGAAAAAAGAGAAGAGTGAGCAACATGGTGAGCCAAAGGTTTCCTTGCTTATGATGAAGAGATAGTGAACAGGCTTTCAATGAAAGGGCTAATGTGGAGATAGTCATTACAGGAATGAGAATTAAGGCATTCAGGAGAAATTGGTAGAACCTTAGCAGATAATATCCGTTTTTCAACAAGAGAATGACATGTAGAGAAGAAAATAGGAAGTTGAACACCCTTATTATGTTACATACAATGGTGGACATTTTCCGGCAACAGTGGATTTGATACCAAAGTGGGAAAAATACTGCTGTTCACCTGTCATTTCTGACGGTGGTCAAGATACATAAACCAGTACTGTATGTGAACAAGACCCCGAAAAAATGTCTTTAGTGGATCGCCATATTTTATATGATATGTCTATAAGCCAATATAGATCAATAGCACTGAGACCTATGAGCACACCAAAGTCAGCAATGGAGAGATTCAGGAAGTAAGTCGAGAAGTTATTCCTCTTAATCTGGACCCCAAGGAGCGAGATGGTGCCTCCATTTCCCACGAGTCCCCAAAGGCAGATAAGTAGAGTTATGGTGATCATCAAAAACACTCCTATAGGAATCTTGATCTTCTGGAAGACTGGTTCTGTTATAGAAGCCCTCAGTTCCATTGTGTGATAAATTATATTCTATTCTAGCATTCAGAAAGGACAGCACTGAAATTCAGCATGATGGCTGGTTATCAATTTGGTGTTCTGATAATATAGAAACTCCTGCTTGGGGAAAAGGTACAGGATATAATACATTTTTTTCCTGATATGGAGCTAAAGAATTATTTCAATCTGGCCTCACATGGATTAAAGAATAAGTAAAAGAAACATTAAATCAGAATTGGAAAAAAAATCAATGTATTGATGACACTTTAATCTGCATTCATCCAAAGTCTCATTTTTTACAGGAGTCCCTTTTGTAACATTAGTGAGAAGAAGAGTTGAAATAAAGGCTGAATTGAATTCATCTGAACCTGAAAATGAAGTTGAGGAGCAGCCATAGACTTCAAAGGCTATATTAGGTATTATAGAAATACATGTACTTCTCAAATATCTCTCCAAACTTTCTCTCTGCCATAAAAGCCCAAACTGCAGTATCATGCAATGATTAAGTATGAATTTATTCCAAGTACTGCTTTCAGTTGTTTTCGTTCAATTTTGCACACCGTACAAAATTAATCTGCAGCTTTACAAATATAAAATTAGCACTTCATATGCATTTGTTGTATCTATCTAAACTAATTTTTATCACCATCATGTGTATGTGCTTCCTAACAAGTGAATTCTGTAATCTGGATGAGGGTTGCAGGTGATAATCTCCATGTTTCATACCCAAACTTTTCATGTACTCAGGGGTGAGCTTCAGCCAGTTTGTGCTGGTTCGGGGAAATCGGATGTTAATTTTATATCCGGTTCAGAAAACTGGCAGTTCCAATGACCGGCTGCTCTGCCCCCCCCCCCGCCATTTTGGATCCCAGGTAAGTGCAGGGGGCACATGGAGCCTGGGGAGGTGGGAAAACAGGTCTCCCAGAGGCCCATGGAGGATGAAAATGGCCTATTTCTGGCCTCCAGAGAGCCTCCGGAGCCTGGGGAGGTGGAAAACAGGCCTTCCACAGCCCATTTTCACTCCCAGGATGGTGCAGGAGGCTGACTAGACTACGCCTACCATAGTCATGCCCATCCAGCAACCAGGCAGATAATTGGTTATTAAATTAATTGAAGCCCATCACTGCATGTACTCCAAAAACCATTCCTATCCTCTTGAAACAAACAAAAAAAAAAAACTTTACGAAGTATTGTATGTCATACCAAGCAGAGATCTCTGATTAAACCACCTGCATTTGGATCCTAAACTGAAGCACAGAAACATTCTTGGCTGAGTGGAATCTTACTTCTGACCTCAAACAAAGTGAGAAGATCATCAATGCAGCCACATCTTTGTCCTATTAGAAATGACAAGGCTCTGCAACCTAATATCATCTTTTCACAATCTAGGCCAAACTCAAGGCCCAGGGTTCAGCTCCAGTCCATGGGGTGTTTAACTCTGGCTCACACACATCCCTCCCTCACACACATCCCTTCCGCTCTGTTTTTGTTGGTAGAGTGCTCAGGCCACCACAGGCACCCCAATATGAGTGACATCAAGGCCACCACCACTATGCTCCTCCTGGCCCAGAAATGGTATTCAGCAGGTTCTGACCAGTTCTGGAGAACCGGTAGCAGAAATTTTGAGTAGTTTGGAGAACTGGCAAATACCACCTCTGACTGACCCCATCCCCACCTATTCTCTGCCTTCCGAGTGCCAGCTGATCAGCCGGGTCTTCTTTTGTTGCCCTGCACAGAAAAACGGAGCTGGAAAGCAGGTGAGTGGGGTGGGGAGGGAATGGGATTTTTCAGTAACCTTCCCCTTCCACGCCCACCAAGCCATGCCCATAGAACCAGTAGTAAAAAAATTTGAGTCCCACCGCTGCCCTGGCCCCCTGAGGTCAAACACAACCCAGATGCAGACTGTTAGGAATTGATAGTCACCTAACAGTTGGGTTGAAAATATATAAACCAGGACAGACATTTAATACTGTCTCTTTAGGGGAATGGTAAAATTGTAATTGGGTGTGGTTCCTCAAACAGCCATAAGATGGAGTCAGAAACTTGGGTTGTTCTGTTCTGTTGTTGCTGTGAGTTGCTTGTTGCTAGATGTTCTGATGTTTGCTGGGTTTGGTTCCTGCGTTTTTCCTATTGACTGTTGCTGATTGTTGTTCTTCTTGAATTGCTGTGAGTCTATTTACTGAACTGTTTATGATACTGGACTTTGTTATTTGGATTATCCCTGGACTGAAAACTGACTGCTTTAACCATGTATGACTTGGACTGTTTGTTGGACTTTGCTTAACCATTTACTGGAAGTAAACCCTACATTTTACTATTCAGTGTATCTGTGTGCTGGTCGTGTGTTATTCAACATTACTCTCACTACGTTTCCCTGTGTGCACTCATTCTCCTAACGGGAAATTACCTCAGCACAGACCTCAATGAAATTGAGTTTGACACCCCTGATATAGTCCACCCCCGAATTGTTGGAGCTTTCTAGAGTCAACAAAGATGCCACTGATATATTATTAAGTGATAATATAGTAGTTTTTGGAGACAGTGGAAGTGGTTGGTTTAAGAATGGTCAGTATATACTTAAAGATGTATATAACTGTGCAATTCACACAAAAAAATGCAACTCTGGGCAAAAATCACATTATCACTACCAACATCAAATCAACAACAAGATAAAACGACAACAATACATAGTTAGGGAATGTCACCCTGTAAGCTCCTTCCCAGAATAAGCTCATCTAACACCCTGCCCACAATGCCAGTGAGTACAACTAGATCTTTTAAAACCTTTTTTATAGGCTAACAGGATTTGAACTAATCAAATCATCTCCACATACTGTAACATTTGCGCTTTAGCTGGATCAGAATAATATTATTATATTGTTTTGCAGTAAGAAATACAAGAAATATATATTTATTTAAGAGTCAAATTCGGATAGACCGAAGATAGACATCATCATCAGCATTATCATCATCATAAATTGTAAATGAGGAGTGACAATAGTAGTAATTAGATATTTGCACTAAAGATTAATTGCAAATATGGCACAAAATAATGAGATAAATAAGAAACCACAAACTATTGATGATGTGACCTTTTTAATCATTTACCCTTTTTTCTTTGTTGTTTTCCTTTCCTTTCCCAAGCTCTCTGTGTGTTGTTTGTATATTTTAACTGTAGAAATTAATAAAGTTTACTATTAAAAAAAAGAATCAAATATAGTGCTTTATAAATTAGAAGCTGAAGAAATCTGACTGGTTACAGATTATGTGAAGGTACAATCTAATGGATCAAATTCTCCAGCTCGCTATTAGGCTGGTTTAATCTACTGCTTCATATAATCATAAGCTACATTTTACAATCATGTTCTTCTCCAAGCTTGCAAGAAAACAGCTATAAGATTTTTTTTTACTTGAACACAGTAGATTTGTATTTAGAATCAAATAATCTATTTCAGTGGCCAATTAATCATAAAATATGAACTGAAACATAGTTCACATCAGAAAGTACAAATCAGTTGAATGGGAATAAACAGTTTTGAAGCACTTTCTTTTGAAATCCATGCAGAACAAAATATTTTATTACTGCCAATGATAGATGTACTGCAAATTCCAATGTAATGATTAAGAACCCTTTCCAGAATGGATTATACCAAAAAGGGAAAAAACAAGAAAGCCTCGAACATACCAAAATCATTGCCAAATCCAACAATATCAAGAGTTCATAAATACTGTACATACTTGCAGATAAGCTGAGAATTTTAGTTGCAAAAATGCATCCCCAAAAATACATCCCAGATTCAGTTTTACAATGGGTAGGTTTGTCCACCAATATAATAACCCATATATCCTCATGGATAAGACCATAGGTGGATAAACAGACACTTAAATATATAACTCATAAAAAGTCAGGTTGTCTTATCCACTGGGAGCTTGTTTTTCCATGGTTTTTGAATTGAAAATTGGAGAGTCAGGAGATGGGCTTATACTTGAAAATATACAGTAAGCAAAGATTCCAAATTCTGATATTAAAGAAGAAATGACATTAGTGAAAACTACAATGATTCTACACAATCTTCTCTGATCCTGGCTCAACATACCCAATCTCACATATATTAGTATACTTACTGTAGTCATCAGACCCTTTCAGCAACTGTTTAATATGTCAACCCTGCAACCCTGCTCCAAGGTTGCCTTTTCTTGCACCGATGAATAAACAAACATGGAGGGCAACACAGCTGAATTAATGTGTTTCGAAGAAATGTGGTTGTGGCTGCATGGAATACTCTCAGAATACCCTTTTCTCCTAGAAAATCAAGGAAAATAAGGAGAAGGGGAAAAAAAAAGAAAGGAAGGCAGGTGAAAACTTGTAATAGCTGGAGGAATCCTTCCTTGTGTGAAGACTATTGTTATGGTATTTATTAATGCTGGGGAAAATCAAATTAATTAAAGGAGGTTTTTAAAAATAGTCCCTTTTTTCATTGAGGTTGAACCGCTCCTTTCCCATGCTAAAGTATGATTCATCTCTTTCAGAAGACATCCTACTACACAAAAGAAAGTAAAGCTATCAGATATGAAGTAGCTCAAACCAAGCAAAGACAAGTGCTATCATAAAGAAACCCCAAGAACATTTTTAAAGAAAAAAAAATGATATTAAATGCTCTAGCTGATGGTATTATCCCTGATTGAAGATGCGTATTTGCCACTGATCTGGGTTCTAGCAGTCTTCTTGGTTCTAGCAGCCCATAATTGGATGTCTTACCTTCTTTCAGTTGTACTTGTTGGTTTGCCAGTGGATGCTGGAGCTTTTAATGCCTTTTTTCTCCAAATGATTATAAACTAATGTTTCATTAGTATACAGCTCACATGCTTTGACAGAAAGTACAAAAGAGATATTTTTATACCTTTTCAGAAAGGGTGGGGTATCTTAATGGACTAAAGCAACCCATTACTTCTTGCTGAGAATTAACAAGAGACTGCTGATTTTTTCTGAGTATTTCAGAAATTTCAAATGTACGATAAACTTGTTTCCCATAACTTTGAAAGAGAAATGCATTAGGCAGAGGCTTCTAAGGAAATGTCATGTTTACTGAAAACTGAATCTACGGTATCTAAAGGTAAAGGTTTCTCTCTCCAGTCATGTCTAGCTTCTTAGCTGAGGAAGCTAGCATTATCAAAAACATTTATGTGATCTTGGGGCCAGCAGGACTTTATGCTGAGTGCATGGAATACTGTTCCTTCCACCAAGTGGTACCCATTTATGTACTTGCATTTGCAAGGTTTCAAACAGCGAGGCGGGCAGAAGATGGGACAAGTAATGGGAGCTCACCCCATCATGTAGTGCTTGGGACTTGAACTTGATCTGTTAGCTCTCCAGCTGACAAGTTCTGCATCTCTAACCACTGAGCCATTGCACCCCATGCATTATATCTATATAACAATAGCACTTAGACTTGTATACTGCTTCATAGTGCTTTGTACCCCTCTCTCAGCAGTTTATGGAGTCAGCGTATTGCCTCCACCAATCTGAGTCCTCATTTTACCTATCTCAGAAAGATAGAAGCTGAATTAACCTTGAGCTGATAAGGATCAAACTGTTGGCGATCAGTAGAATTAGTCTGCAATACTGCATTCTAATTACTGCATCATCAATAGTTAGTTTCTTATGTAGTAATGTCAGAGCATTTGGCAGCGTGACTTCCTTTATGAGATAACCCAGGAGCAGCACACAGCACACAGAGACTTAGACGTTAATAGTGGTTTAATTTACAACAGGTATATACAGACAATATATATTTGGTGGCAAAATACCTTTATAAGTAAGCTTTTCTTCTTCCTAACACACGGAGAACTTCTGCCCTGAATACTGGACACAAGAAAAGAGAATCCCGCCCTCTAATGGCTGTCATTTATATACACACCTCTTAAGGGAAACTTTGCTACTTTATACTTATATGTTTATATGTTATGTTCATACTTATACTTGTTTTCTCATACATGCTTGACAAACTAAACTAAATAAATAAAATACTGGATATCCCATGCTCTAATGGAATGGCAGATTTTGGAGACTTTTATCACTAATTCTGCTTTACATCCAAGCCTAACTAAAACCTTGCAAAACCATGTGGTTTTTAAAATATTGATAGAGAAAATGCTCTTAAATTGATTTATTTTCCACTGAATATGGATAGTATGCTTTTTTCCCCATTAAATAACCAAAAATAAAAAAGGCCAAACAAACACACCCAACACTAACACCCTAATGACTTCAAATGTTTTAGCACCCATTATGGTCCTCAGGGAAAATTCAAGCTTAGTAGGAAATAACATTTTCAAGGATAATTCCACACATATGAAAGGATCCCCCAGAAGCATTGCTTTATACTTTTATCACTCTGAAAGTTAGGATGGATGGCGGCAACGGGACAGATCCAAGATGCCTAGATGTACCCCATAATGGATATTGGTAATATTGAAAGCTCTTAGTAGAAGACAATACAATGACTTACCAAGAAACATAGATATTCTGAACAGCTGTAGCATTTTATGAAAGTGTTTTATTGCATTGTATTAGTGCATTAAGAGTTTTCAGCATATTTTTTTTAAAAAAAATTGATGACGCAGAGGTTTTAGACAACGAAATCTAAGAAAATGCAAACACAATCTAAAACATTACAAGAAATGGTATTAAATATGTTTTTGCTCACTCCATAAAGCAGCAGTGTCTTTTCTCAAAACCATGAGCTGCCTTCCCCAACTATATTGTGATCCTAGGAAAGGAAATCTTCAGTTTAAGGAGTTGCCAAAGGTGTTCTGTGCAAGCCAGCGTGTTCTAAAACTTCTTATCGCCTTTGAATTTGACATGGTGCAAGCACAGAAAAAGAAAGCGATCAAAATTCCTTTCCCAGTGTATAATTAAGACACCAAGGAAAAAAAGCTTTTCCTTCAAGTGACTGACATATATTTTATTGAAACAGATAGGAATGGCCGACTATTTCATACCTGTTGAGATTTCTTCTTTTGATCTTCGATGGAAGGAGTCGGTGAAAGAAGCAGAGGAAGAAACAAAATTAAAAAATGGGGTGTCATTCTGCAACCTTCTTCTTCTTCCTAGCTATCCCAGGGTCTACTTATCAGCAAAGCCATCCCCATTTGGCTTGATCCAGGGAATCTTCAGCGGTGACACCCATGGATTTCATGTTCTCCTTAATTTGATCTATTCACCATTTCTTGGATCTGCCATCGAGTCACTGGACATCAGGGTCCAGACACATGGCCATCCTCAGCACCGGTTCTTCTTTACCACGTATCCATACCGTACAAGTCTTCATTCCTGCAGTTTTGCTATAATGGGCACGACAATCAGTGGTGGGATTCAATTTTTTTTTAAAAAAAATGGTTCTGTGGGTGTGGCTAGTTGGGCATGGTCATGTGACTGGGTGGGCGTGGCTTCTTTTTTTCCCCACCCACTCCCCTCATCTTTTTGCCTCCTGAGCCTCAGGGTAGCCTCCTGGGGGGGGTGTTTTTGCTCTCAGGAAGCTTCCTTGGGGCCCAGGGAGGCAAAAAACAAAGCACAAGGTGGCACACAGAACCTCCCTGCGCTCCATTTTTGGGACCCCCGCATGTCCCTTTTTGTTTCTTGGGCCTCCTGGGTGAAGCAGTAAGACAGTGAGGGGGATCCCGGCTCAGTTGCTCATTGGAACAGCTGAACATCGGGAGGGAAAAATGAAAAAAGAAATACTTTGAGGAATGACTGGGTGGGGAAGAATGCAGTCAGCGATATCGGGCATGCACACAATGTCGCAGATGTGCGATAAGGACTGGCTGGGAGGGGACGGGAGGGGTGGGCGAAGAGGGGTGGGGACAGTCAGGGGCACGATGTCCCAGTTCTCCGAACTGTGCAGAATCATAACAATCTATTCTATAGAACCGGTCAAAACCGGTAGAATTACACACCTGCTCCCAATTGACATTGGAGGTTACCATTCATGGTTTGGTTGAATCACTTTAGTCCGATGCAACATCAGAGCATTTGTATTTCCATCATGTGTAGGATCTCCTCATGCCTTGCCATCATTGGCCAGCATTCCAATCTGTAGAGGGCAACTAGGTGTCCTATCATTCTGTAAATCTTTGACTTGAAGCTTTAAGGAATCTGGTGATCACACAGGACTCCAGTTACCTGGCAGCACTTCATCAAGGTTACATTGATCATTGAGTACATGTGTCTGGAAACCTCTCACGGTTGCTGCATACGAGGGAATTGTGGTACTTGAATTGCTCTGCTTTCCTCAGGTCTTCTCCAATACCAACGGTTCCATTTGTTTGGGGGCCACATTCCATATATTCTGTTTTCTTGGTTTTTTTACTCAAAATCCACATTTGGCAAGCTGTTTGTTCCATTGCCATGTTTGCTCTTTGAGGTCTTCACATTGCTCATTCACCAAGAAGATATCAACATAGAGGAGTGATCATGGATGGGCAACTGGAGGTTAAGCATCACAATGTCCATGCACACAATGAATAATAGGAGTGAAAGTGCTGGTCCTTGATGTACTCTAACATTGATGGTGAAGGTAGGAGATGTTCCTACTGCACATCGGACCATGCTAGTGACACTATGGTAGAATAATTGAATCTACAGGATGTAGGCGGGGTGGGCTGCACTTACGGTCACAGCCAGTTCACATCCAAGCTGTGCATAGGTTTCACCTGGGTAATTGCAATACCATTAAGGGACTGGAAGCTAAAACATATAAATAACGGTTGCTGGAACTGGTACGTCTAGTTTGATGAAAAGGAAGACATGATAGCAGTCTTCCAATATCTCAGGGGTTGCTGCAAAGAAGAGGGAGTCAAGCTATTCTCCAAAGCACCTGAAGGCAGGACAAGAAATAATGGTTGGAAATTAATTGAAGAGAGAAGCAACCTGGAATTAAGAAGAAACTTCCTAACAGTGAGGACAATTAATCAGTGGAACAACTTGCCTCCAGAAGTTGTAAATGTTCAAACACTGGAAGTTTTAAAGAAGAGATTGGATAATCATTTGTCTGAAGTGTTGTAGGATTTCCTACCTAAGCAGGGGTTGGACTAGAAGATCTCCAAGGTCCTTTCCAACCCTGTTATTCTATCCTATTCCATCCAGAAAGTTATTAGACTGAACCCTGTTTTCCCCATCCAGGCATCTATAGCTACTCTGTTTACATTCTTGTAGAAAATTCTGCAGGAATTGAGATAATATTTATTCTTGTCCCACAGAAACAAAATTTCTGTGTATTAATTTAGAAAGGATGTGGCCTGTATTACTCATTTATTTATTAATAAATCTCATTCATCTAGTTTTGGGTAGTGATCAAGGATTTTAATAGAATATACAAGATGTGTTTGTATATGTGTATGTGTGTGTGTGTGTGTGTGTGTGTGTGTGTGTGTGTGTGTGTGTGT
>NW_020769588.1:190966-202198 GCF_900518735.1 Pseudonaja textilis
TAATATAATATAATATAATATAATATAATATAATATAATATAATATACATATACATATACATACATATATGTATGTATGTATGTATATGTATATATACATTTTCAGTCTCAAATGCATTTAATTCAAAAGCATTGGCCAAGTTATCATCAACCTATGCCCTATGCCATCCGTGGTCTCCCTTTTCTTTTTTTTAAAAAAAAGTTTTTTTGTGGTGGCACCCCTAAGGGCAATTTAGGAAATAAACTTACTTTATATCTAGTAAGTAAGTCTTTATTGATTATCCCTTGGGCCATATCAAAGTGCAAAGTTCCAGCAACAAATTGTTACTAAAATTTAATAAAAGCAATTCAAAATGAAATTTGATAAAATACTATTTAAAATGGAATCTAGACAAAATACGATCTAAGATGAAATAGTAATAAAATACAATCCAAAATAAAATTGTAAAAATGTACCATAATTTAAGATATAGATAAAATATAATAACATGATATTTCGGAGTCGCCCTTGCAGTCTACCCCAATCAATCCCACATGCACGGATCTCAACCGAATCATTTTGTTTAAATACTGTGCTACTTTAAATGTTATTTTCAAGTTCTGTCTGGACATAAGGTAAGTTATTTTGATATGGGTATCCCAATGGGTCATTCGTCTGATATATAGACCAAGATACCTGTCTCTCATCCTCTTCTACAGGCAACAGTCAAATAGGATGTGAGCCAGGTCCTCTACCTCTGCTGCTCCGCAAATGCAGAGCCACTCATTGTACAGTATTGCATGAAATCTTCCGTATCTAACCATTGTGTCAAGCTGTTCAAATCTCACTCTCGTGAATATCTCCCTAAGATGTTTTGGGAGTTGTGACTTCAAGTAACTATCTACTTGGAAAGTACATTTGTATTTACTCAACCATTTCAAGTTACCTACCTGTAAGGTAGCTATATCAGTTTGTGCATCTATATCCTTAATTCTTTGGGCAACTCTTTTTTTTAGATTGTTCTCCTGTTACACAAGAGATAGGAAGACCACATCTTCTTACAAAATTTGTTAGGGTAATCATCCAGGAGATTTGTGATTATAGTTTTATTTGCTCTAGTAGGCATAATTTGGGTAGTCTATCAGTCTCCATTTCGTTAACTTTGCAACAGTAGTTATAAGCTCTAATTTTAGATAATGCCTGAATTGTATAAATTCCCAATTCAGCTCTAACTGCTGCAGCAGATGTTCTTGGGTCTACATTCAAAATACATCTCAAATGCTGCGACTGTATTTGTTCTAGGACTGTGGTTGAGTAAAGACCCCAAATTTCTTCTCCATACAAGAGCATTGTGGTAACCTTAGCCTTATAAACCTTGATAAATGGGAGTAGGGACCCTGGATAACAATTTGTTGCTGGAACTTTGCACTTTGATATGGCCCAAGGGCTAAACAATAAAGACTGACTGACTGACTGACTGACTGACTGACTTACTTACTTACTTACTTACTTACCTTATTTTATATCTATTCCAAACACTTAACTATGTCATGTCTAACAAGAGGATTCTTAAACACTACATTAACTACTCCTTTCTCATACTGTAAAACAAACAAACATGTGAACCAAATTTCAGGGTTAGGGTTCTAAATAACAGGATCCATGCAATGAAAACTCCAAGGCCAAGGTGCACCTCAAAGTCCAAATTTATTAGGCATATTGTATTGGCATTCTGAAGAAAACCTGATTCTGAAGTCCCGAGGTTTTCCCCACCCAAATTAAAAAGCAAAGTTTTTCCCTTCCAGTTCACATGTCCATCATATGACCCAACCAGGTCATAGTCCCAACTCCAGTTGGTTTCAGTCCATGCCTTCACCAGCACCTGGTGGGAATGTCCTTGGTTCCCAGGAGGAAGAATTTTTTATTTCGGCTACAAGTCTATTCCCCCCTCCCATTCCCTCCCATTCCCATACCTCCGACCAGCCTCCCTGTGGCAGCCCTGAAGACATTATAAAAGGGCTTCAGGGTAGTGGTGGGATTCAAAAAAATTTATTATCAGTTCTGTGGGCATGGCTTGGTGAGCATGGCATGACTTGGTGGGCATGGCTTGGTGGGCATGGCTTGGTGGGCGTGGCAGGGGAAAGATACTGTAAAATCCCCATTTCCTCCCCACTCCTGGGGGATGGTTACTGCAAAATCCCATTCCCTCCCCACCCTACTAACCTGCTTTCCAGCTCTGTTCTCCTGTTCAAGGCAACAAAAGAAGACCCAACCAATCAGCTGGGACTTGGGAGGCAGAGAACAGATGGGGGCGGGGCCAGTCAGAGGGTGGTATTTGCCAGTTCTCCGAACTACTCAAAATTTTTGCTACCGGTTCTCTAGAACTGGTCAGAACCTGCTGAATACCACCTCTGATTCAGGGCTGACATTCAGTTCATGACCTGAAAATGTGTTTAGCCTTTTGATAGGATCTTTCAGTACTGCTTGTGCATCTTGCATGTGATATAACACATTCAGCTGCAAAAATCATAGATGCATATAATGCAAGTTCTTTTTCTTTCTGAGAAAATCTGCAGCTGCTGATGGCCAGCTCAGTTCCCTTTTTCTGAAGAGGGAACTAACTTCATCAAGCAAAGGCCAACCGAATTCACCGAAAAAGATCTCATCCTTCAATTCTGAAAGAGACCTCCTAGTCTCCTCTGGAGATTCTTCCTATATCATCACCAGGTATGTCAGCAGTAAAGTTAGAGTTCGTGTTGTGATAGTTGTTATTTGCAGAATATTCCTCTTTGAGCTCAGGACAGGACTGGGGGACAATTAGAATGGGATCAGCAAATCCTCTGGCAAATGACTCAAATTTTGTTCCAGAATGCTGTGACCCCAATCTTTTCATCTCTGATTCCAATAAATTTTAACATATCTATTATGAATTATATTCTCATGCTATTAATTGTTAGCTGCTATTCTTTCTAAAACAGATTGGGAATAGAATTCTTTATTGGCCAAGTGTGATTGGATACACAAGGAATTTGTCTTTGGTGCATATGCTCTCAGTGTACATAAAAAGAAAAAATACATTCTTCAAGAATCATAAGGTACAACACTTATTGATAGTCATAGGGTACAAATAAGCACTCAAATCATACTAGAAGACAATATAAATCTTAAGGAAACAAAATTACAGTCATACAGTCACAGGTGGGAGGAGATGGGTGATAGGTATGATGAGAAGATTAATATTAATAGTAATGCAGACTTAGTAAATTGAGGAAATTATTTGTTTAGCAGAGGTATGGCATTTGGGAAAAACTGTCGATGTGTCTAGTTGTTCTGGTTTGCAGGGCTCTATAGTGTTGTTTTGAGGATAGGAGTTGACACAGTTTATGTCCAGGATGTGAGGGATCTGTAAATATTTTCACAACCCTCTTTTTGACTCGTGCAGTATATTGGTCCTCAATTGTAGCAGGTTGGTAGTAATTGTTTTTTCTGCAGTTTGTCTCTCTATTTTTAAAAATCCTTTTTTTTATTATGGTGTTTTGATTGGAAAGGGGGACCATCACAATAAAGATTAGTGTTAACATTAAAATCCATAGTTTGGGACACCTTGTTTGGAATGCCTTACTGATATTAATCTTGCTCATCAATGACAAAACATCCATCTTTGGACAACAATGGAAAACTCATCAAGTAGCTCAAACCCCTTAAGTCCTTTTTCAAGAGCTACTGAATCTGGCTGAATCCATTCTCCTAGCAATCATTAGCTACTAACTTTTAAAAGATTTTCACTCAGTTTTTAAATTTTTGCTAAAATTCTTTTAGCAAAAAAAAACGTTCTTCAAGGTATCTGTTATATGAAATTGACTCTTTGCAAGTTCAGGATGAGTCTCAGAAACTGTGTTTGGAGTCTGTGTGGAGCTTTCTGATACATCCACTATAGTGGGGCTTTGAGCACTTGTATTTTGTACCGCTAAATTATAAGTGCAGGGTCAATCATTTCAAATGTTGGCAGAAAATTTGTGGCATTATCCTTTTCTGGTTCTCTTCTACCAGACTCTAACCTCCTTGTTTTATTCTGGAGAGCCTTCTATGGATATAACATACAATGTGCCACCGTACTTCTTGATTAGATTTTTCAGTTCATATAGAGCATAGATATTTCAATCATTGCCTTCTGTCCTACCAAATCTTCTTCTTCTCTCTCTCTCTCTTTTGGTTGGGGTTTCCTTTGTTTACCTTTTCCCTGCTCTTTCTCCTCTACATTCTGCCCAAGTAAATGACTTATTTTCTATTATTGCAAAAATAATATGTCCTTACTTTTGATACCTTCTATGGCACGGGTCTCCAAAGTTGACAACTTCAAGACTTGTGGACTTCAACTCCCAGAATTCCTCCTTCAGTCATGTTAGCTCAGGAATTCTGGGAGTTGAAGTCCACAAATCTTAAACTTGTCAAGTTTGAAGACCCTTGTCCTATGGTGATGATTTTAAGCTGGCTTCTATGGTGTTTTATATGGCTATTGTTTCATTGCATTGTTCACTGTATTTTATTATTTTGTTTTATGTTTCACTTTAGTGTAGTGTGGATTTAGTCTAATATGTTTTAATTAAATGTTAGCTACCTAGAACCTTAGGAAGACAGGTTCAGGTCACAGAGGGCAGAGTTATTTCAATGTTTGTCTCCTGTCCTACTAAATGTTCTTATCCTTTTTGTTGGTTAGGACTTCTTTTGCTTACTTTTTGCCTTTTTTCTCCCCTGCATTCTGCCCAAGTAATTACTCATATTTTTGCCAAAAGATGTCCTTTGAGATCTTCTACGAAGATCATTTTAAGGTTGTTTCTGTGATGTTATATATGTTTCATCATATGCTTCATTTTATTTTATTATTTTGTTTTATATTTTACTTTAATGTAAGGTAAAGGTTTATTTAAGGTAAATTACCCAGGCCTTGTGCTCTGGAGGGGACCCTCTAGGGGGCAGTGTTCATCTCCATTACAAAGCCGAAGAGCCAGCGCTGTTCGAAGATGTTTCCGTGGTCATGTGGCCGGCATGAATAAATGCCGAAGGTGCACAGAACGCTGTTACCTTCCCACCAAAGTGGTCCCTATTTTTCTTCTTGCATTTTTTTACATGCTTTCAAACTGCAAGGTTGGCAGAAGCTGGGACAAGTAATGGGAGCTCACCCCATTACACAGTGCTAGGGATTTGAACCACTGACCTGCCAACCTTTCTGATCAATAACCTCAGCATCTTAGCCACTGAGCCACCACATCCCCCTTTACTTTAGTGTAGTGTAGAGTAATCTAATGTAATTTAACGAGATTTCAGCTACCTTGGGAAAACAGGCCATTCTGTACAGGAATGATGAAGTGATCTTGGAGATCTGCAGAGACCATTTGATTCTTTTTGATCTAAGAGGAAAGAGGGGGAAAATGCTCTCTGGCTTTTAGGACTTCTTCTTCTATTTCTTCCCTGATGCTAATAACAGAAAGACATGGAAAGAAGAGGAAGAGAACATTCAAATCAGCAGTTCTGTCCCTAAATGGTGAATCATCTAAAGGGAAGTGGTAGCAATATTGCTACATAGAAAGATAAATCCAAGCCAAGAATCAAAATAGATTAATTTGTCAAGCTTTCAATATTTTCTTATTATAGCTGATAGTACTACATTTTCAGTATTTGCTGCCTGTATCTGTTTCCTGACCTGCCCTATCTCAAAAGTCTGACACCTATTTATGGTTTTGTCAATAACCAATCATAAATGAAGCAAAACAAATCTCCAACCAATACTACAAGGATGTAATAATATACTAAATTTTATCATTGAGATAGTTCTGCTTAAGATTCCCTCACACAAATATTAGAAGCACTCACCACACTGATCAATTTATTCTAAGGGTCATCAGCATTGACTGTTACTTGGCTGTCTTCTTCCCAATTTGACAACAATGTCATCATCCATTATACCAGTCTATCATAATCTGTGCCATTACATGATCTTTCCTCTTCTGTGCAATTCATTACAGTCTAATTTTAGTTACAGGCAGAGATCAGCAAGTTCTGACTAGTTCTGGAGAACCGGTAGCAGAAATTTTGAGTAGTTCGGAGAACCGGCAAATACCGCCTCTGACTGGCCCCGCCCCCATCTATTCTCTGCCTCCCGAGTCCCACCTGATTGGCTGGGTCTTCTTTTGTTATCCTGCACAGGAGAACGGAGCTGGAAAACAGTTTAGTGGGGGTGGGGAGGGAATGGGATTTTGCAGTAACCTTCCCCCAGGCGTGGGGTGAGACTGGAGATTTTACAGTATCCTTCCCCTGCCACACCCACCAAGCCACACCCATCAAGCCACACCCACAGAACCAGTAATAAAAAATTTTGAATCCCACCACTGGGCTGGATAGAGTCACTGAAGCACTTAGTGTGAGCTTAAATGGACTCCAGGGGATGGTAGAGGACAGAAAAGCCTGGAGGGATGTTGTCCATGGGGTCATGATGGGTTGGACATGACTTCATGACTAACAACAACTGCATTCTAACCACTATGACACCATAGTTCATGGCTTAATTAGCTACTGATTAGATGCTACAATAAAAGACTGCCTGAAATGTTTGTGTGAAAATTAAAGCAGCAAAACATGCCTTATTTTGCTACTAAATATAAACATCACAACTTTTTTAATGTTGTAATTTAGATCAATACCCATGAAGCCCCCAGGGCAACCAACTGTTCCACTATGTAGTTTCTTTTGTCCTGATAAAGGAGAAGATATAGGCAAATGTGAATTCTTTCAATGCTTTGTTTTTATCCAACAAAACCTCTAATTTCTGCTGTCCTGGAAAATAAGTTTGGAAAATAACTCTCTTCTTTGTAGCATCCCCTCAAATTTTGAAACACTACTATCATGTTGCCCCTAGACCTTCTTTTCTCTAAACTAGAAATACCCAATTCCTGCAACTATTCTTCATATGTTTTAATCTCCTAATTATCGTTGTTGCTCTTTTTTGAACTCTTTCCAAAGTCTCAACATCTGTTATGTAATGTGGTGACCCAAACTGGATGCACTATTTCAGATGTAGCCTTACTAAGGTTTTATAAAGCAATGCTAATATTTCACTTGATTTCAACACTATCACTCTATCATTAGCATTTTTGGCTGCCACCGCACATTGCTCATATTTAAAATATTGTCCACTAGGCTCCAAGATGTCTCATAGTTATTAGGGTTTCACCTAATCTGTACTTGTAACTGGTTTTTTCTGCCTAAGTGTAAAACCTTACTTTTTTCTATATTAAATTTCATTTTATTGGATTGGGCCCAGTGTTCAAGTTTGTCATGGTCCACTGGATCCTGAGCCTATCTTCTGGGTCTGAGCTATTCCTGCCAGCTTAGTATCATCTGCAAATTTGATGGGTTCCCCTTCTATTCCTTCCTATATGTTTTTTATGAAGATATTGAAGAGTAGTGAGCCTAAGATGGATCCCACTGCTTACCTCCCTCCCTATAGATGTAGTACCATTAACGACTATTCATTGAGTGTGATTTGTAAACCAGTTCTAAATCTATCTGATAGTGATGCTGTCTATCCCACATTTTTCTAGCTTACCAAAAAGTAGGTTGTGGTCTACTTTGTCAAATGCATTACTGAAATCCAAATATATTATGTCCACTGTCTTTCACTGATCCGCTAATTTAGTCACTTCATCAAACAATGAAATACGATTTGTTTGCAATGATCTGTCTTTGGCAAACCCATGTTGGCTTGATGCCACTCCATAAAGCAGCAGTATCTTTTCTCAAAATGATGAACTGCCTTCTGCAACTATATTATGACCTTCCATTTAAGGAGTTGCCAATCACTTCATGTCCTCCTTGATGTGATCCATCAACAATTTCTTTGGTTTGCCACAGTCTTGTTGCCATCAGGGTCCAGATTTTATTTATTTATTGAAATTTATCAAACAAAAATGAGATCAAGAATAAGAGAATAAAAGTACAATGATAGGGATGATAGGCACATTAGTGAACTTATGCACACACCCCTCTACTGACCACTTAAGTATGGAGTAAGACCCACAGGAGTTAATTTGTGACTGAAACTGTGAAAATTTGTAGCTGAGATAACTGAATTAGGTAGGGCATTCCAGACTTTGACAACCCTATTACAGAAATCATATTTTTTACAGTCAAGTTTAGAATGATTTACACTGAGTTTAAAGCAGTTGTTCATGTGCATATTATTGCAATTAAAACAGAAAAAGTCATTTATGGATAAAACATTACCATGTATAATTTTGTGTACAATAGCTAGGTCTGACCACAAATGACGCAGTTCTAAGTTATCCAAACTGAAAATTTCAAGCCTAGTAGCATAAGGAATTGTATTGTATACAAAAGAGTGCAAGACTTTTCTCTTGAAGTGCTTCTGAACTTCTGAATGGATGTCTGTCCTTGCCACCAAGTCTTCTTTACCACGTACAATATGTCCATCCCATCTAAGTCTTCCTTCCCACAGTTTTGCTACAATTGGTGCCATTCCAAGTTGACATCAGATATCATTGTTCATGGCATGGTTGAATCGCACAAATCGATGGCATCATCAGAGCATTGGCATTTCTGTCATGCATAAGGCTTGCTCATGCTTTGCCAGGGTCAGCCTCCAAGAATTTTTCCTGACATCTTTTTCTGCTTGACTCTTGCCGGCTGCCATGGAAATGAGGGGAGGGATAATTTGATGTTGGGGGGATGGATGAAGTTGTGTGAACTAAAAAAGATGGGATACTTTCCTGCTTTCTGGGCAACTGCATCCACTTATCTTTTCTAGGCCAAGGTCAACTGTCTTGGCATACCAGATGTGTAAGACACCACCTGAAGATGTACCCCACATGACATTATAAAACACCTCATATTGGATGTCCAATTTGAACTACTAGGGGAGGGGACTTGGGATAACTTTCAAATATGTAATTTTTGTTGCCTGTTTGCCTCAGATCTTGCTTTTCTTTCGTTGCTATCACTTCCAATCCAGTAAAAGTATTTTTCTCTATTTTAATATAGTCTAAGGTTTTCTTTCTTGGATTTTGAATGCAATCCACAGCTGACAGTCTGCACTGGCCAGGACTCCAATCCACAGAGGGAGACTGGGTGTGCTACCATTCTGTAAATTTTTCACTTGAGACACGGGGGCATCTGATGATCACATAGGACTCCAGTCACCTGGTGCCACTTTATGACTGCTACCTGCTCTTACAGCAGGAGTTGTTAGTCTAAGAACAACTCAAAGCTGTGCAAAGGTTCCTCCTGGATAGTTTCAATTCCATTCAGAAAGTTATTAAACTCCCAGATCCCTAATTTCCAAATATCCAGAGTCAATCAGGGTTCAACTGAACCATTTTCACCATCCAGGTCTTTACAGCATCCAGAAACTACAAGAGGCTGTCATGTCCCCATCAGAGTCTGAGGAGGAGGAGGAGGAGGACAATTAGCTGACAGAGAGTGGGAGAGTGGCTCCCTTGGCTGTGAAGGAAACTGGGGAAAGGAAATCCTAGGCCATGCAGGGAAGAAAGGAGAAGACAGCAACATGGGTTGTGTGGCTTACAAGGGAGGAAAGGGCCTGATTCCCTTCACAAGGCACACCTGGAGATGGAGTTTAAAAGAGAGGCAGATGGGAGGGGTGGTTGTCAGGAAAAAACACTGAGTTCACCTAGTGTTGGCTGCCATTATCTGAGTTCCTGGCATCCTCCCAACTGGTTTGATTTACTGCCATGTTACTTCACTTCTGGAACTCCTAATCTTGTTCTGTCAGATTTATCACCTTACTTTGCCTTGTTGGATTTATAATTTGAAGTTTTCTGTTTAGAATGTCTGGACTGAAGTATCTGCAGCCAAAGGCTGTTGCAGGTTCGTGGGTAAGTTTTTCTCCAGACCGGAGAGTAATGGGATTGTTGGGGGAAAAGCTGGAGCTAGTAAAGGAACTCATAATTATTCTCTGGCTATGTAGCCTTTGTGCCATGCTCCAGGTTATCACAGAGGCAGCTGTAGAAACACTTATATACTTTATTTACATTCTTGTAGAAAATTCTGCAGAGTTTAGGATAATATTTATTCCTGTCTCACAGAAAGACAATCTCTGTGTATTAACCTAGAAGGAATGTGGCCTTTATTGCTCATTTATTTATTTGAATCAAAGTCTATGGGCAACCATCTTGTTTATTTAATTTTGGGTAGTGAGCAGTTATTTTAATAGAATATACAGGATGTATGTGTATACATGTGTGTGTGTGGATTTGTGTTACAATCATCTAATATTCAAAGTGGCCAGTAAAGACACTATACACTAATTGCATTTTTCTCTAAGAAAGTTTTAAAATCCCAGGTCTTTTCTTTGGTCTTTATTCCTCAGTCCATGATAACCTTTCCTTACAACTGCATTGCTTAGGAGTTCTTTTGCCTTCTTTTGCTAATTTTAAAAAATCACAATTTTTAACTGTAATTTAGACCAAATCCCATGAAGCCATGAAGCCCTTATGACAATCATCTTTTAAACCATGTAGTTTTGTTCAGATAAAAGAGAAAATATGACAGGAACATTTGAATTCTTTCAATGTTTATGTATATATATGCTTCTGCCAGTAATAATATCTAAAGAAAGACAGTCAAAAAACAAAGATGATTTTTAAGAGCATGGTGATATGACAACATATTTTTAAGCTAGCAAGCTAAGACAAAACTGGTGTTCACTGATTCTTAGACATGCAAACAGAAAATTACATCTTAACATGAAATACCTCTAGGATACAAATGAAGTTGGATGCAGAAGAATGGAACCTACAGACTTTGGCAAACTTTGTGAGCTTCCATTCAAATAAGACTAGCGAAGTCTCATCCCTTCTCAGAAAAAACATAAATTGTGCTCCAGCAGGAACTGAAATGTAACAAATGCAAACATATAATTAACTTTGACCCAAGGTTTATTTTAGTTTTTAGATGAAGAGAGCTTCTTGAGTGTTAATTTCTCTGAACTTCTGCTTTAGAACATTATTGCTGTCTCCCATGATTTAAAACGTGAGGAAAATTTTTAGTGGGAACTGGTTGTACATGGTCGCACTTAATAAATTACAACATACAAAAAAAAAAATCTATTCTCATCGCCCAGCCAGCAAAGCACGATCATCAATATATTCAGAAATGTTCATAACTGGCTTTATTATTATTATTATTATTATTATTATTATTATTATTATTATTATTATTAT
>NW_020769588.1:202208-232420 GCF_900518735.1 Pseudonaja textilis
ATTATTATTATTATTATTATTATTATTATTATTATTATTATTATTATATTGTAAACTAGTTCTATACCCATGCTTTACTACAAAACTATGTGATTAGACCTCTGCTTACCATCATCCATCAGGCTAGTGTCCTGTCAGTGTGTGAGAGAGTTGAGGGCTGTTTGGAAACTGAAAGATGGAAATTGAAACAGTATTTGCTGTGTGAGCAAGAAGGAGACAGCAAGGAGCCTGGGTGTGGCTTAGCTCAACTTGCCTATTCTAAACTAAAACTGAAACTGAAAATCCCCTCCTCTGCTTGTGTTTTGTATTTGGAACAGATTTCTTTTCAGGTGGGGAGGGGGAGTAGAACTCCTTAGCATCAGAGCATGTTAATAATAATACAGGAAATACTAATGCTCTGATGGTCATTTTGAAAAATCTTTTCCTAGTTAGCATCTAGAAGCCAAGAGGAACATAGGTGTCAAATTTCAAGTTTGTAGGCTTTACGGTTCTGGAGATTTTGTGATGATGCATGGTATTTCACTTTTATCTAGATAGATAGAAAGAGCAACATATTCAATATCCATATAGACAGTATGTTATCTCCTTACAATTCCTCTGAGCAATACTCAACATCATGATATTCTCTAGCAATAATTCTATAGTATCAGTGCTTTTCCTTCATAATATTAATACATATTAATTATTAATACTAATTAGAATTAATAATAGCTTATAGTAATCTTCCATGATGTTCAAATTAATCTTTCTCTTGTAATTTTCAAAGTTCTAACTTCCGTTTCTCTTATTGAACTCTTCTTCATTTCTGAGCAGCCTGTGGAGCGCAAGTTTCATGGATACTCTGGATCGTTCTTTATTTCTCCCAGCCAGAAAATAAAGGATTGGATTGATGCTGCTGTTTATTGCGATACAGATGTTAGATAGCAATGCAAGAATAATTATAGACTGAATCCAGGGATGAATAATATATGCATTCGTTAAAATAAAGTCCACCATCGATTTAATTTCTATTAGTGAAATCGCAAGCAGGGTATCAACTAGTGAATTTAAATCATTGATTTTTAGTATACTGTAAATAATAATGGAAAGTATGCTCAGAGGCAAACAAAATACAATGAAGCACATGAGAGCAAGTGAGGTTACCATCAACACTTTTTTCCGCTTTTGCTGGTACTGTTTAAAGAAAATTTTAACAAGCAGGATCAGAGTAGAAATGACCACCAGTGGGTAAGAAACCAGACCATTGAAAACTAGCTGAAACAATAGGAAAGGTTCGGAAAATATAACTATCATTTCCAAGGCAAAATACACAATGGGCAGAACCCAAGTGATAGCACACACAATGAGGGATAATTTGGGTGGCCGATGGCATTGATGCCAAATTGGAAAAAGCACAGATACACAGCGGTCCACACTGATGCTTATGAGTAAAAGTTGACTAGTATTGTATAACACAAAATAAAGGAGGAGGAAAATAAAATTAAAATTATTTTGATTAAGAATCTGGGATATTTGCATCAAAACCAATATTATGAGTATACCAGAATCAGCCACAGCCAAATTCAAGACGTAGATGGAGAAAGAATTCCTTTTCATATGAAAACCAAGAATCCAGATGACTTTTCCATTCCCTAGAAGTCCCAAAAAGCAGAGGGTCAAAATAATGATGTTAAAGATGATCATCTCAGTAAAATTTGGACTATTTTGAATTTGAAAATTTTCAAAGTCAGTCCAGTTTGGATTGTCGGAGATATTATATTTCATCTCTGAAGCAAATGATGTGGAATTTGGATTGTTGTAGGTATTATGTTTAACCTCTGAAGCAAATAATGTCATAGGTCCAAACTCTGCCATTCTGCTCAGCTCAATTTTTTTCTCATTTGTACATAAACACCTACAAAGAGAGGCAAAGCAAGCATACAATGAGTCCTAAATTATGCTAAATTATGTTCAGAAAATTTGTACAGCTAAAAGAAAACTAAGTGGTTAAGTAAAAGCTGTGCAATTTTCTTGATGATAATACAGAACTCATGAAAGCAAGTTGAGAGGCAGCCAATAAATAAATGTCTAATGTATGAAATATATACACAGAAAAAATAAACATCCCATATCTACCATTGGCCAGCAAGATACTTCCAAGAGAGAGACTTGGAAGTGGCGTTTTAGTAAAATAGATGCACATTTTTAACCTTTATTTGCAATTCATAGATTCTTGTACAATATTTATAACGATTAAAATATGTGAATGAAAGAATGAAAGAATGAAAGAATGAATGAATTCTTTATTGGCCAAGTGTGACTAGACACACAAGGCTTGGTGGGATTTAATTTTTTTTACTACCAGTTCTGTGGGTGTGGGTTGGTGGCCGTGGTGGGGGAAGGATACTGTAAAATCTCCAGTCAGAGGTGGTATTTGCCAGTTCTCCAAACTACTCAAAACTTCCTCTACCAGTTCTCCAGAACTGGTCAGAACCTGCTGAATACCATATCTGCACACAAGGAATTTGTCTACATAAAAAGAAAAGTTACACTCATCAAGAAACAGAACGAGTTCAATTTTGAATATTTTTCTGAACACCAGAGAGATCCTGAATTCTATTTTAAATCTTTGGACGTTGCTAAAGTTACTGTTTCAGAATTATTGGTTCCCAGATTTCCAGTTTGAGCTTCTTCAGTGACAGACTGAAACCCTGCCTCTGCGAGGTTTCGATCCGTGCTCGCCGCTGGAGCGCCCCAAGCTGGCTGGTTTTGGGGCTAAGCCACCCATAGAGGTGGTGAAGAAGGGGGAGACTGCTTGCAGGGTCGAGGAGAGTCACATCTCTCTTCCCCAGCTGGCCATTACTCTCTTTCCCGAAGGTGGTTGTAGCAGTGGTCAGAAATGGCCACCACAAAGAAGAACTCGACCAGAAAAGAATGTGCAGGAGGAAGATAAGAAGAGAAAGTTTGGTTGACCAGGTCAAACAGCAAAAGCAACAAATAAGGTACCCTGGAATTGAAACCATTAAAAAAATAACATTGTTCCCTAAGAAGATTTTTAAGCTGGGAAGGAAAGAGAAAAGGGAAAATATTTGGATTTCTTTTCTCCTTTTCCTATACTGACAGCTAAGAGACTTAAGCAAGAAATTGGAAAAAAATCCACTTTGACATTAATAGGCATTTAATGCTAAAAATAAAAAGTCAAAGGGATAATAAAGATTTATGGATAATCAACAGCATTTGAAAACAGGAAAGGAGAGAAAAAGAATAAAGGGGCAGGATCTGGAAGGGAGGAGACTGCCTGGAATTAAAAACAACTTACAGCAAAATCTCAACAAGACTTCCAAAAGATACATTTTAACTGAAATATCGCAACAAAAACCCCAGGAAGAGAAAGTGAAAAAAGAAAAAAGAAGAAATAACTTGGGACTATTTGGATTACTTGATGATTTCTGGATTTTGGGTTATTGTATTTGAATGTCTAAAATCAGTTGGGTGGTTGTTTAAAACTGTTGAAAATGGCTCCACTTTTAGAAGAATTGAAAATGGAACTTAAAAGTTACAAAGAAGATGCACAAGAGAGGAGAGTTCTTTTGGCTTTGTATTTCAGTTTCTAGAAATAGAGATTTGGAATTATGAGAAACAACAAGAAATACCTGCAGAACAAGAAGATTGCAACAAAAATGAAGCCATCTTTAATGAACAAGTAATCTTAGGTGGGGAAAAAAAGGAAAGAGAATGAAAAGTTTAAGATTGGGAAACACCCCCCCCCCCCAAAAAAAAATAGAGTGAAAAATAAAATCAGAAAGCAACAGAAGAGGGAAATGCAGAAGAGAGAATTAGAAGTAGAGAGACAAGGGGGTAAAAAGGGGAGGGAGAAGATAAGAGGGAAGAAAGAAAGGAAAAGAAGCTATAAAGGAGAGAAACAAAATATAGATAAACAGGGCCTATTTAGAGATAATGGGTGAAAATTTAATGGAAAAAGGGATTCTGCAAAAGTACATAAGTTAGTATTGTTATATTAGAAAATAACTTTAGAAAATATGAAACAATGTATGATTAAAATGTTTGATAAAATACCTATTGTAATTCAGTTGAATGCTTGTCAATAAATAATTGTAACAAAATGAATATTTAATGATTTATAAAACATATGTGAAGAGAAATAAGGGAAAAATTAATTATGGAGATTATACGTGTCTTTAAGGAAGTATGATATTTAATTGAAAAGAAGTGTTAAAGATGTTAAGATTTTAATGATTATTAATGATAGAACTGAATTGGAATGGAATGAGGGTTTATAATTACATATATTTATAATCTTTTTTTAAAAAAAATATAGTGTGTATTATAAGAATGTACCAAGCAAAATTCGATTGGAAGTTATGTATTATGTATTATATTGAAGGTCATAACCTTAAGATATATATTGAAGTTTAAATAAGAGTTGAATGGATGTAATTAAAAGATATAAAGGTGTCATACTCCAATTAGTAACTACAGGAGAAAATTTGTTTAATGAGAAAAGATATTATGAAATTGAAACAGAACAGACAAAAGTATAGATATAATGATTTGACTTGAGATGATATAATCAAAATAAAATTGAGAAAATTAAAAGAGGGGAAAAACTATATAGAAAATGTAAAATAGTATAAGATATGGAATAGAATACAAAAAGGAGCATGAAATTGAGTTTTGTGTCTGTATAATGAAGTTCAACCCAGGACCATGCTATTTTCAAAAAAGATGTTTTACTTGTATTTTGTATGTGTGAAAACCCAAATAAAACTTTATTAACAAAAAAAAAGAATTATTGGTTCCCACAATTTAGTGAAAAACAGTATTACTGAATTTTCATGGAAAACAAGATAAGTTAGACATAATATTTTTAATTTCTAATTCTATCATAAGCAAGCTAAAAGATACATCCGGCTGAATCCACTTGGATCAAATGGGGAGCTCATGAAAACAAACATGTATCTTTTATTTATTTTTTGCTAATATTCAAATGAAGAGTCTGTTTCCTTGCACAAGACTAATACAGCAAACCTAAACAGCATTTTAGTAGATGTTGTGATTCCAGGAGATATAATCACAAATCCCTCCTAGGGTTCCCCACTGATTTCAAGGGATCTATTCTGAGATTTAAATTAGTTCAACACAGGAGTACCTTTAGTCTGTGAACAAGTTTCTTCTTTAAAAAAAAACAAAACTTTAGACTAAAGAGAGAATCTTGACCATAGAAGAAGAAAGAATAGAACAATTTGGTACTCAATCCATTATAATAATTTTTTTAAACCTCAGATGATCTCAAGAAAGAGTTACAGTAGGCTATTTTCCAATTTCACAAAAATAAATTATCTGCACACACTCATAAGGCAATGGGTTTGAATGTTATTCTAGGAACAAATGATAAATTAAAGAAAGGAATTGGCACTCCATTTTTTTCCAAGACAATAGGCTGCTCCTGAATGGGTTGTCCCTCTCAGAGCTATCTTTGAAAGAGCAACAATTTGCCTTTTGCAAATCCATGATTTAATTTGAAGTAAGTTTGGGTAGGAAATACACAAAGCTATAATTTGAGCTGTAGAAAACCTCTACGTAAACCAAGCTATCTGCATAGTATGACTCCATCACAAGTCACTAACATTCTGCCCCTGTAACATAGCCAGTCCGTCAAGTAGTAGACACAGAGATTAATGTATACCTGGAAATAATTACCGGTGGCTAATATTTCTTGATCACAAAACATATATTTTTCCATGGCAGATCCTGAAAAAGCATTCCAAAGCATGTATTGAGCTGTAATTGTAAAATGTAGGTCTTCTGTTTGATGCTTTGTTAAACAATGAAAGACTTATTAGATAAAGTGGCTTCACGGTTTAGCCGTTATTAGATTAGAAAGTGATGTTCCTTTTTGACAGCTAAGATAACCATTGAAAGGAAACGCAGAAGGGACCAATTCTTCATATTAAATGCATGGGGAGTAATCTTACTTAAGAGGATAGTTTTGGTAGACAATTGTGGCAATTTTATTTCATTTATTTATTTATATATAGCATTTCTATGTCATATAACAATCTGTTATGCAAGTACTAGACATAGAGGTTCATAAATACCTGAAAATAAAGACTGATTGGTAATCTTCACCTTTCTCAAATACAGAACATATATTCTTCTATACTAGGTCCTGAAATGGCTCCCTGGCATAAAAAGACTTTCAGAAAAGCATTTCAAAAGGAATAGATGTACTGGTTTGTAATTGTAAAATGTATGTCTTCTATTCATTTTTTAATATATAGAATTCTTTATTGGCCAACTGTGATTGGACACACAAGGAATTTGTCTTTGGTACATATGCTCTTAGTGTACATAAAAAGAAAAAAAATACATACATCAAGAATCATAAGGTACAACACTTAGTTATAGTCATAGGTACAAATAAGCAATCAAATCATACTAGGAAACATACTTTACTAAGCGAGCTCCACGCACTTACTTGATAAAGTGGTCTCATTGTTTAGCATTTATCAGATTAGAAAAGCTAGTTTCTTTCTGACTGCTAAGATAACCATTAGTTTAAATAGAGCAAAAGGGTTTTTTTAATGATTAAATGCACTGGCAACAATCTTAGTAAAGATGACTGTTTGGCTAGCCAAATGTGGTAATTTTATTTATTTACTGAAATCATATCTTTAAAAAATTCTGGGTGACTTACAACCAAGAAACAGTATAAAATAACTATAGAAAAATGAAAACCAAAAGTATTTCAACTGCTCGTAATCCACTTCAGGGGCTGGTAAAAATATTGCATGAAAACTCTAATGTTTTATATGAAAACCTCCAAATGTTTGGCTTTCTCACCTGACATTATTTGAAATCTGAAGGATCTTGACAAGTGGTAGTTTTGAGATAGTATTTTTAACCAGGTATGTTGGGCCATCAGTTCAGCACTCTGCACAAGGAATTATAGTCAATTGGTCTCTGTTTCTGAATATTTTTTTCCCTATATGTCTGTTTAGTGAAGACTTTAGCTCAACTGACTAGATCTGGGATGTCAAACTTGCAGCATCACATTGTCATCACATGAAGTATTGCAACTTTAACCCCCTTTACTAAACCGAGGGTGGGTGTGTCCAGTGTGTGGCACATACATTTGATATGAAGAATTGGTCCCTTCTGCATTTCCTTTCAATGGTTATCTTAGCTGTCAAAAAGGAACATCACTTTCTAATCTAATAACGGCTAAACCGTGAAGCCACTTTATCTAATAAGTCTTTCATTGCTTAGCAAAGAATCAACAGAAGACCTACATTTTACAATTACAGCTCAATACATCGATTCTGTCTGGAACGCTTTTCCAAAACTCTTTCTATTCCAGGACCTGATGTAGAGGAATATATGTTTGCAATCGAGAAAGATTAGCCACTGATCCTTTTCTCCAGGTATATATGAATCTCTGTGTCTACTACTTGAAAGACTGCCTATGTTACAGGAGCAAAATGTCACTGCCTTGAGGAGAAACCACACTTTGCGAATGGCTTAATTTATGCAGAGGTTTTGTAGAGTCCATACTATGGCTTTGTGTATTTTTTGCCTCAAAATAACTTCAGATCAAACCAAATCATGAATTTGGACCAATCAATTGCTCTGTCAAAGGTAGCTCTGAGAAGGGACAACACATTTAAGGGGAGCCTATTGCCTTGGAAAAATATGAATTGCCAATTCATTTTTTAAAATTTATCATTTGTTCCTAGGAATAACATTCAAAGCCATTGCCATATGAGTGTGTGCAGATAATTTATTTTGGTAAAATTAGAAAATAGTCTACTGTAACTCTTTCTTGAGATCATCTGAGGTTTTAAAAATTATTATAATAGATTGGATGCCAAATTGTTCTAGTCTTTCTTCCTCTATAGTCTGGACTCTCTTTCTTCTAAAGATTAGGTCTTAAAAGGTCTTTTAAAGAAGAATACTGTTAACAAAGTAAATATACTCCTGTGTTTGCTTTGAACTGAATCAAGACTTAAATCTTAGAGTAGATCACTTGAAATCAGTATGGAACCCCTACATACAGGAGTGGGATTTGTAATTATGTTTTCTGTAATCATAATATGTACTGTAATACTGTTAAAGTATGCTGTGTTAGAGTTGTGCTAGGAAATAATAGACTATTTGAATATTAGCAAATAAATTTAAAAGTGTAATTTTTCTTTTCTTTTTTCTTTGTTTCATGAGCCTCTTTTATCCAAAATGAATTCAGGTACAGGTATTTGTATAGCTTTTTTTGTAATGGGATGTCAACCAAGCGTAATTTCCCATCAAATCACAGTAATATGGTCACTAAATATTATTTATTTATTTCACTAAATTTTAGGAACAGCTTGATCTGAGGTGGTATCACCCCCAGATTATCAGAAAGACTTTGAAATAGAATTTGGGATCTCTCTGTGTTCAGAAAAATATGAGAAATGGAACTCATTAATATTGTACAAGAGCTTATGGATTGCAAAAAAAGAAGACAAATATGCATCTATTTTCTAAAAACTGAGTGACTTCTTCCAAATCTTTTTCAGATCTCTAGGTGGCCAGTGGTAGATGTGAAATTGTTATTTGTTCTGTCTATATATTTAATTCAGTAGAAATTATTTATTGTCTGCTTGTTGGCTTTCTTTTATCAATTCTGTGTTGTCACCAGGAAAACTGCAGAGCTTTGTCTTAATTTTAAAAAAACTTCATTTAAATCCTAATTTTCAGGGGGCTGTAAAAAAATTCTGAACTTAATTTAGCATAATTTAGGATTTATTGTATGCCTGCTTTGTCTCTCTCCGCAGGTGTTTATGTACAAAAGGAGAAAAATAAAAATATAGAAGAAAGAAAATTGAGCTGAGCAGAATGGCAGAGTTTGGTCCTACATCATTATTTGAGTCAGAGTTTAAAAATGAAACCTATGACAATGCAAATTGGACTGACGTTGAATATGTCCAAATTCCAGATATTCCAATGTCTACTGAGATCATCTTTAATGTCATTATTTTTATTTTCTGCTTTTTGGGACTTTTAGGGAATGGAAAAGTCATCTGGATCCTTGGTTTCCATATGAAAAGGAATTCTTTCTCCATCTATGTCTTGAATTTGGCTGTGGCTGATTGTGGAGTAATCATAATGACGGTTTTGACACAAATATCCGAAATTCAGAATCCATTTAATTTTAGAGCATACTTTATTTTAAATCTTCTTTCTTTTGTATTGTACAATACTAGTCAACTTTTACTTATCAGCATCAGTGTGGACCGTTGTGTATCCGTGCTTTTTCCAATTTGGCATCAATGCCATCGGCCACCCAAATTGTCCCTCATTGTGTGTGCTGTCACTTGGGTTCTGCCCCTTGTGTACTTCGTATTGGAACTGGCAGTTCTATTTCAAGACCATTTTCTATTGTTTCAGTTGATTTTCAATGGGCTGATTTCTTACCCATTGATGGTCATATCCTCTCTGATCTTGCTTGTTAAAATATTCTTTAAACAGCACCAACAAAAGCGGAAAAGGGTGTTAACAGTCACCTTGCTTGCACTCATGTGCTTCATTGTATTTCGTTTGCCTCACAGCATTTTTTCTGTTATTACTTACAGTATAGTAAAAAACAGTGATTTAACATCGGTACTCGGTGCACTGTTTACGAACTCACCAATAGAATATAACATGATGGCTGACATTTTTTTAGCTATTATATATAGCACTCACCCCTGGTTTCAACATATATTCATTCTTGCATTGGTTTCTGACATCTGTATTGCAGTAAATAGCAGCATCAATCCAATCCTTTATTTCCTGGCTGGGAGAAATAAGGACGATCAATCCAGAGTAAGCATAAAACTTGCACTCCACAGAGTTTTCAGAAATGAGGAAGATACCAAGGAAAATGAGATGCAGCCTGATAAAACCTCATTATGAATATTTCTGAAAAGATTGATGTTCATTCTTTAACTGGTTGGGCTAAGAAGATAGATTTTTGATTGTTTGTACATTGTGGTCTATTAAATACAACCATGTACAATGATTTCCCACCCAATTTTTCCCTATACATTACATCATGGAGATGAAAATAATATTCTAAAAGAGAAGTCCAGAGAAACTAACAGTCAAGAAGTCCTCCCCATCTGTAAACTGGAAAACTGCTTGAGACAAAGCTAGCCATATGTTTGGATTTGTAAGGTGTTTTTTTTTTTTGAAAGACAGCATGAGATTTCAGCACTATTATTTGAGTTTAAGTTCACAAATGTTTGCCAATATCTCTACTTTCCATCTGGAATCCACTTCATTTGTATCATAGAGTCAATTTCATGTTAAATTACTGTTTACATGTTTAAGGAGAATCAGTGAAAACCAATGTTTGTTCTAGCTTACTATAAGTCTTGGTGAAAAATATGTTACATCACCATGCTCATAAAATTCATCTCTGATACACTTTATTTTTCACCAAATATTACTTTCAAATCCCCCAATGGTCATGCTTAGTGTCTAATTCAGTGTTTTTCAACCTAGATCAGATTAAAATAAACAGACTTCAAATGCCTGAATTCCCCAGCCAGCTGTTGAGGAATTCTAGCATTTGAAGTCCACCCCTCTTAAAGTAGCTAATTTTGAGAAACACCAATCTAATTGTTTGATTGTCTTTCTTCAGACATTATTAGTGACAGAAGCTCTCTAGTTTTGCAGAATTATGTCAATCAATTTATGTTAGTCCCAAAATATCTGATAAAAGTCTACATCATCCTAATAAAGGAGCGTTGGGTCACAATTTCTATCCAAAGACAATGAATACAGTGTTTTTTTTCCCTTTTACAAAGAGTGTCACTTGTGTAATAGTAGAGTGGCCTTCAGCAGTGGAATTTACCTGTTTGATTGAATCCAAACTCTGTTTTTTAGAATGCCAAGTGGCATCCTGTTGTCCCTGAAAGTCTGTTTAGTTGATTCCAAAATCTGTTTTGCTAAAGATTTTAATTGATGCTGGGAAACCCAAAGAACTTGTAATGTTTGTTCTTCTTTCAAAAAGCAGTCCTCCTGCATTGTTTGAGCCAAGTGACACTCTTATTTGGTACCAATTAATTATAATGTGCTACTTAGACATGAAATCCTTTGTCACAGAAATGCAGCAGAATATATATCAAAATATCTATTTAACAAAATAAAGTTTTCCAATTATATTCTTGTAGACAAATCCGTTTCAGATAGCCTTTGATGTCTCCTTTCCAACTTGAGTTACAGACTGATGCAGCTATTCTCTGTTGTTATCACTCTATGTGTATTCTAACTCTTCCCTGTTCATGTAAAATGCTTTGGAAATGTTGTGCATGTCATCTCCTCAAGGTTGTACAAATCAGTTTACAAATCAAATAAAGTTATCTGACCCATATATTTCTCCACCTTCTGTTATTTAAGCTAGTCAGTGGTTTATTTAGTGCAGGGGTCTCCAAACTTGGCAACTTTAAGACTTGTGGACTTCAACTCCCAGAATTCCCCAGACAGCTTGGCTGGCTGAGGAATTCTGGGAGTTGAAGTCCACAAATCTTGAAGTTGCCAAGTTTGGAGAGCCCTAATTTAGTGTATGGTGTTGTTACATTAGCCAGGAGACTACAACCTTCAGTTTCCACAGGAAAAGCAAGATATAAATCTAACTAATGAAATAAGTAAGATGAAAGCTATACCAATTGATACTATGTCCTATCAAAATTCAAGGTAAGAAATTGTGGGTTCTCCATCACTGGAGGCTTTTAAAAAGAAACTGGACAGCCACTTGTCTGGAATGCTACAAAGTTTCCTGTTGGAACATGGGGTTGGACTAGAACACCTCCAAGGTCCCTTCCAACTCTGTTATTCTGTCATTTTCTTACACTAATATGCTTTGCAAAGCCTGTCTCTATCAACTTCTACAGTTCTGAAGGTAAAGTAAAGATAAAGGTTCCCCTCGCACATATGTGCTAGTCGTTCCCAACCCTAGGGGGCGGTGCTCATCTCGGTTTCTAAGCTGAAGTGCCAGCACTGTTTGATGATGATTCTGAGATCATGTGGCCAGCATGACTAAGTGCCAAAGGCACATGGGATGGACAAACCTTTGTCTCCTACTTGAAATGCGCATAAAAGATTGGCAGGGAGGAAAGCTTACCATCATAGAACCTACATATCTTTAAAGAATAGTTTAAAAAAATAGTTACAAACAAATGAAAATTATTAATAATGAACTGGTATTAACATAAGTGAACATTATGTCTGAAATTTGTGAGGATCATAGATGTCACATTTTATTTCAGGAAGTGTATCCTGTATTTTTTTCCCCTTCTCTTTATTTTCATTATATACACACATATAAATTTACACGTTTTTAGTCAAGCCATATGTTCTATCAAGTCTATAAGGGACAAAACCTTGGAAAATATGTAACACATAAAGATAAATAACATGGTAAGTGTTATGTATTTTAAAAATGTCATGCAGTAAGAATTATTTCTAACCGTTCTTATTAGGAAATTAAAAAAGGAATTATATAAGTAAAACATTTAATATACAAACATCATCACTTTGAGAATTATACATTGATAAATATTTCCTGGTTATATTGTTTTGTGTTCAGCTTGTTCAGTAAATGACGTAGGTTTTCTTATTGAACACACAAGTTATTTATGGATTTAAAATGATTGTACAATATTAGGGACACTTTACAATATGTTTTCCTCCGTACTTTGCTGCTCTTCTGCGCTGTGCTGTTCCTCATTGAAAACTCTTTGCAGAGCAAGCTTCAAAGATGCTCTGGGCTGATCCTTTCCTCTCTTCTTCCTCCCCACTAAGAAATAAAGGAGAGGGTTGATGCTGCTGTTGAGAGTGGCACATTCTATCCCAATGGTCATGAGGAGGAGATTAGGGGAACCAAAATATTCAATGACATAAAAGACATCCATTGGGAGAGAAAAAAGGAGGAAGAAGAGGAGAGCCAGCAGTAAAGCATTGAGCAGCTTCCTTTGATTGAGTTTCAGTTTAGATCTCATATGAATCAAGAGAGTCACAGTGGACACAACCATAAGAGGTGTACAAAGTAAACCATTCACAACCAGCTGGTAAAACAAAGGTGAACTTCCAAAGGCCCTGGTTTGGTGGAGAATGAAGTGCACCACAGAGAGCAGGAAGGAGAGGATCCAGATGAGGCCACAAACAAGGATAGGCAAATATGGAGGACGATGGCAGCGATGCCAAAGTGGGAAGAGTACGGCCACACACCTGTCCAGGCTGATGGCTGTCAGAAGAAACTGGCTGGCAGAATAGGTGAAGAAGAAGAGCTCAAAAAATAAGAAGAAAAAGGTTTGGACAATGTCATTTCTTTCACCCAGAGTTGACACTGTCACAAATATGTCTGCCATCATGAGGGAGGTGAGGACTCCAAAATCAGCGATTGAGAGATTCAGGATGAAAGTGGTGAAAGAATTCCTCTTAATGGAAAAGGCCAGGAGGTAAATTGTCATTCCATTTCCCACTAGGCCCAAAATACAAATCATGGCAAAAAATCCATAGAGAAGGTTTTGTGTTAAATTATCAAACGGTTGGTCGTATGGGGAAGAAAAAATTTCTGATATTTTGGACATATTTGAAGCAATTTCCACAATTTTAGTATTATTGAAACGAATGTTGACCAGTCTACATTCACTCCGAGTAACATAAAGCATCCTGCTAATAGAAAGCAACCAAAGATAATCAGTCAGTATTGCAGAAATACAGGACGTACATGAATTCAGACACAGACACAGACAGACACAGTTACACACACACATACTTTTTTTTTTACTTATACATATAAACTTATGTCTGCTTTTTGACCATCTTCTTGATTGCAGCTCTAAAATCAATGTTTCTCATTTGGTTGGAGAATTGATACACTCAAACCCCAAATTTTCTCATCCTTTCACTCTTCCGCTTTAGATGAATTTTAAGGGAATTCTCACCAACACCCATAGTCAGGCATTTTGGCTGAGGGCAGAGTCTAATATTATCATAACTATGGCACTCTCACAAATATTTTACTTATTTTATTTCTATCCCATCTTTCCTTCAGAAAATCAACATTTCTTCATTATGAAGTCCCCTCAGTACCCCTCAAATTTCTCAAATGGGGATGAGCTGCTCTTCAGGGAACATTGCCTTTATTTTCCCGCTGTACTGAATCCAAAAACCCCAGTGGCTCTCTGGGGAATCTGTGGTGTCTGGACATTCACCCAATGTGGGTTAAGATCAAAGAGAACTTTCATCTTTCACAAGGGAACCTGCTTCAATAGTCACAATGGGCAGAACAGAACTGCAGTTTTCCTTTTGGAAAAGTATTGGACAGCTTCCTTTATTCCTGCAAAGAAAATACTTTATGTAGTATCATAATATACTTACTTGACTTCAGGCCAAATATTTGGTGATGCCAGTGTTCTCCTGGGAAATATTTCTTTATCTAAGGACAAAATTATCATTAAGTCATGATTATGGCTGTTGTATATACTTGTTTTACATACTCATAATACTGCATTCCTATTGGACAATACTGCCACCCCGCGATTGGTAGATAATATCAGTTATGATTGGCCGCCTAAGTGGTGGGAGTTTTAAATAAATGCCATGGTTGCGAGCTGTGAGCAGCCGCTATAAAAGGGGCTGTCATGGCTCGACTTTAGTTGAAGTTACTGACAGTTAAATAAAGAGCTGAACTCAACTCCGGTCATGCGAAATGGAAGTAGACTCTGGCTCATATCTGTCAATGGTATCATGGAACACAATAAAAAACTTGATACCAGACATATGATGAAAAGAACTTGAAGAGCAAAGCCTGATGTTAAAAGACTACCAAGGAAACAAGATTCCGGTAGTTGGATTGAGTTTAGAATGGTTCGCGCCTCTGGGAATCGAAGTGACAGGAATCAACAACATCGCCGAGACAGACTGGGAAAAAGACCTAATGGAGGAGCTCCAAGTTGTATTCGATGGGACGCTAGGCAAGTACCGTGGAACCCCTATCTCATTTAGCCTAAACCTGAACATAGCCCCCATCTGGCTAAAGGCCAGATGCGTCCCCTTTGCGTTAAAGCCAAAAATCGATGAACAGCTAAACAAACTCATCGCACAATGGGTGCTAGAGCCAATCCACTATGAAAGATGGGAAACCCTGATTGTGACTCCCGTGAAACCAGATGGGTCTGTGAGCATCTGTGGTGACTAAAAGGCCATCCTGAACCATGCATTACAGCAGAGTGCATACCCCGTTACAGTAGTCCAGAAACTCTTGCACTCGTTGAGGGGAGGAAAAGTTTTTGCAAAGCTCAATCTCGTGCAGGCATATCAACAATTGCCAGTTGATTCCGAGACGGCAGAGGCACAAACTATTGTAACATATAGGGGAGCCTTTAAATGCAACAGATTACAATTTGGTGTCAGCGTGGCCCCCGGTGTTTTCCAAAGCCTGATGGAATGCCTCCTCCATGGACTAAAAGGGGTGGTTCCCTATTTTGATGATGTATTGATATCCGCCAGAAATAAAAAACAACTAAAGGACCGGCTAAGGGCAGTCTTGCAAAAGTTTAGAGAAGCAGGACTCAAGGTCAAAAAAGAAAAATGCCAACTTGCCACAAATTAAATCAAATTCCTAGGATATCTTATTGATGAAGCAGGAATCCACCCCACCGGAAAAAAAATACGAGCGATAAAAGAAGCACCCAGACCCAAAAACAAAACGGACTTGCAGGCATTCTTAGGACTCATTAATTTTTATAATGTCCTTTTGCTGCAGAAGGCAACAATAGCGGAACCACTGCATAGACTACTCGATAAAAAAGCCATCTGGAAATGGGGCAGACAAGAAGAAGCTGCATTCCAAAGAATTAAGGACTTAATTACATCCAAATCTGTATTAATCCAATACAACGACACGCTACCACTGACTGTCACCTGTGACGCTTCACCATTCGGTGTAGGCGCAATACTTAGCCACACACTACCTGATGGCAGAGACGCACCGATCGCCTTTTATTCCAAAACGTTGTCCAAAGCTGAAAGAAACTACAGCCAACTGGATAGAGAAGCCTTGGCCGCTATCTCGGGGGTAAAATGTTTTCACAAACATCTTTATGGTAGGACATTTTCCTTGATTACAGACCACAAGCCACTGCTAGGAATCCTGGTAGGAGACAGGACCACCTCCAACATCCTGTCTCCAAGGATGACAAGATGGTCGGAATTTCTTGCAGCCTACAATTACAAGCTTGTCTATCGGCCAGGAAAAGCCATACCCCACGCCAATGCATTGAGCCGCTCACCCCTACCAGACCACGACGACAACCCAGCTCTCACCACACACACCCTGCAAATTGAAACAATATCGAACCTGCCCATCACCGCATCGGACATCGCGAGGGAAACCACAAAAGATACACTAATGGCCCAACTCCTGAACTTGGTGGGAAGGGGCTGGCCGGAAAACGACAAAAATGAGACTTTTAAACCATTCGGAACCCGGCAAACTGAGCTGTCAATTGAAAAAGGGTGCATCTTGTGCGGGGATGGGGTTGTTGTTCCATAAAAATTACAAGAAGACATACATGAGGGACACCCGGGCATGGTAAAAATTAAGTCCCTGGCCAGAAGCTACGTCTGGTGGCCAGGAATAGACAAAGACATTGAAACCTGGGTAAGAACATGTAATAAATGCCAGTCATCCAGACCTACCCCCCTTTAGCACTGGTCCTTGACTGGGAGATACCCAGAGGCCCCTGGTCAAGGATCCACATAGACTTCACTGGACCCACAAAGGGATATACATTTTTGATCATCATCGATGCCTACTTGAACTGGTTAGAGGTCAGCCTCATGAGTTCAACAATGACTGAAGCTGTCACTAAACAACTAAAGAAACTCTTCACCACCCATGGTCTACCAGATGTATTAGTATCAGACAATGGCCCACAGTTCACAGCTTTAGCTTTTGAATAATTCCTTGCAGGACAAGACATATGACATGCTCTGACAGCGCCAGCTCATCTGGCGGCAAACGGAAAGGTGGAATGCATGGTTCGTTGTACAAAAGAAGCCTTAGGGAAACTTGAAACAGGTGACATACAAGATAAGATTAATACCATGCTCACCATCCAACACATAACACCGAGCACAACCATCAACAAGAGTGCAGCCGAACTATTGATGGGCAGAAAATTGCGAACATACTTGGACAGGTTGCACCCAACTTACAACCCTGAGAAGCCACCAGACTCCTTCAGTAAGTATTGCAAGTTTATACCAGGTGACTTGGTATATGCGAAGAATCTTACTGGAGACCCATTATGGCTACTGGCAACCATCACTCAAATAACAGGCCCTCGTTCATACCGTTTAGAGACAACTGACGGCAGAATGTGGAAAAGACACATCGACCAACTACTGTCTCGACACATCGAACACAACACCGACATACCCTGAAACATGGAGCAAACACATACACAAACCCCAATAAACAATAATAATAAAACCAGAGGGGGGGGGAACCCTTAAATAATAAAGAAAAGGAAAACCCTCCATTAACAAACCACCAGCCAGAAACTGAAAACCCAAAAAGAAACTACTTACCTATTGGTGAATTTAAAAGAAGAGAGCTGGAAGAGAACCAGGGGAGAGGCAGCCAAGCTGACTCTACCTGCCCGAGTATGCCAGAAGGGAGCGACAATGCCCGCTCAACCAAACCAACAAAGCACAGCGGGAGTGGCATGGCGGACTCACCCTTCCAGGAGGTTCCAGAGAGAAGAACAGGAGAGAAGGCGATCCTGTCCAATCCGACCGAGATCAACGCAGAGACTGAACTGCGCAGGTCAACTAGGACCCACAAAAGCCCTGCCTACTTACGTGACTACGTCATATAACGTTGGATCAAACCAAGAGGGGAGGGGTGTTCTATACTTATTTTACATACTCGTAATACTGCATTCCTATTGGACAAATACTGCCACTCCGTAATTGGTAGATAATAACAGTTATGATTGGCCGCCTAAGCGGTGGGAGTTTTAAATAAATGCCATTGGTTGCGAGCTGCGAGCAGCTGCTATAAAAGGGGCTGCTGCGGCTCGACTTTAGTTGAAGTTACTGACAGTTAAATAAAGAGCTGAACTCAACTCCGGTCTTGAGTCTGCTTTGTTCTGGTGATAGAACAATGGCCAATAACATAATGCAGCAAAAATGCTAATTTGTTTTAGAAACTTTGTCCATGCAGGTAGGTAGTCATTAAGATACTACCAATCACTTAGTAATTCTTCCCTGCATCTGTGAGGGCAGGCAGCTCTCCATCTGGTCGACCACCTAGCCCAATACCTGAATGTTTTGGGACAGCATCGTCCAAGGCCTCTGGCCTTTCCAAAGAGAATGGAAGATATGCTATTTCTGTTGGACGGTCCCAGATCCAACTCCTCCTCCTAGAAACCTGACTCTGATCAGGCTAGGACACAAGAGCTTCACAAAACAGGAGAACCTGGAATATCTATGTGTCTGTGTATGTATGGAATGAAGTTATTCTACCCATCCTTGTTTTTTCTTCATTTTCACAAATGCATATGGGCCTCCAGTAACAATTTTTTTTTAAAGTTCTCTTCAAAGATAAAGAGGTTGGCTTTATGTCTTCAGCCCCACCCAAAAACAATCAATGTGCAAATATTTGTATATTCTCCATAAGGCTACTTAATAGATGACTTATTCCCTTCAGGAGCCATTTTGTGAATGCACCCACTTAATTATTTTCAATATAGTTCACATACTGTTCCTACTTATTAAAAGATTAAATAGTTCCACCACTGTACCAAAAGTCTTGTTTGTTTTGTTGTAGAAATTCATATCGGTGATTAAGGTGGACAATCCAGAGCTCTGTAATTTAAGAGGAAATACAATTATCAGAATAAATAAAACTGGGTTTGACTTCTGATAATCAAAACGATTCCTAAGTAGAATCCTGTTTCAGAGTCCCTACTTTTGTCCCATCCACTTAAAGCCTTTCTATCGATCAAGCAATTAAAGTGTATTTATGGCCCAACATCAAACATATTTTTTTTAAAAAAAACATTCATCTAATCAGTATGAAAAAGGATTTAAAAAATAATAATTGTGAGAAAATCTTTTAAAAGTTAGCTGCTAACAATAATGTGAGCTGCAGCTTTTGGTGAGAATTATGCAGGATTCTTAGAAGACTTCTGAGAAGTGACCACAGATGAGGTATTCATGGTCACCTCTTGCAAAAACAGTTAGAACAATTGGAAGGTTTAATTTTGATTGCCATTGTGTACATAAGGGATATTCTAACAGTATACGTGAGACAGATTTTTTGTCTCCTGATTGTTGTGGTGGGAAAATAGGAACCAAGTCTATTAGATATATTCACTGCCTTGAAAATCTCTCTCTCTCTCTCTCTCTCTCTCTCTCTCTCTCTCTCTCTCTCTCTCTCTCTCTCTCTCTCTCTCTCTCTCTCACACACACACACACACACACACACACACACACACACACCTAGCTAGCTAGCTGTCTGTCTATCTAGTTATCTTCCGCCATCCATTCATAAGACAGAAGTGGTAGTAAGATTTTCAATTGGCTGTAGGAATCTCTTTTTACCAATTTTTTTTTATTTTATATTTACCATAAATTCACTTTTGCTTTAAACAGTGTGTCGACTGGGTACATATATCTTGTGCTAAAATTTATGGTTTAGTACTTTTCTTACCAATATAGCAATAATTACATTTCCTTTATAAGCCATTATCTCTTACATTTATCATATCTATATCAATATTCACTTATTTCTCTATGTATTCATCTGCTCAACTTTAGTTTGTTTTATTTTCCCGCCCTTGGTAAACTATATCCCATATCTTATAATATTCAGTTTCTTCTTTTTCTTTCATTACTAGTGTTAATCTATTCATCTCTGCACATTCAAATATTTGGCTGTAGGATTCTATGATATTGGCTGATAACACCCTAATGGTCCCCAAGTCCTTTCATGAAGTAAAAAAGAAAATGTACTTTGCAGATAACAATTACCACCATTCAAATGCTACCTTTATTGCTGACATACCTCGTGGTAATCACCGGAGGAATCTCCAGAGTAGAAAAGTGGATCTCTTTCATAATCTAAGGAAGACATTCTCCTTGGTCTGCAACTGATGCTGCTACAACTGGAGTAGAGAACTAGGTGGCCCAAGCTGCAAAACCTAGAGTAGAAAAACAGAAAACACTCTTAATATTCTTCTCTGACTTTTCCAAGTATTAGCACAACTATATTCTGAAAAAAGTGTGTAAACATGTTATCATAACACAGAAAAAGGAACAACCTAAAAAAAAATACCTCACTGAAAAGCAGCCTAATCTGGATGAGACCTTCATTTTTATTTGGGAAATATTTCATTTTTCCTGAAAATGAAAAGAAAAATGAAATGAAGCAGACTGCTCTGCTGATTTCTAAAATGGATTAAGATTCTTAAATTTTCTGAAGGAAAATTCACCAGAAAATATATGAGCCTACTCTTAATGCATAATCATTTATTTCTATACTTTCTGAGTTCTTCTCAATATTATGAATTTTTTTTTTAGAATGCATGACTTTAGGGTACCCCAGAGTTATTCAGAATAACAGAGCTGGAAGGAACCTTGGGGATCTTCTAGTCAAACCCACTGCTCAAGCAGGTCACCATATATCATTTCAGACAAATGGTTCTCCAATCTCTTCTTTAAAAACCTCCATTGATGGAGCACCCAAAGTGATGAAGGTCTTGAGAAAAACAAGCCATGTGTTGTGTTTTGATGCATTCCTGACGGGGAGTTGCAGGAAAATAACAGAAGGAAAGAAACATGGTAGGGGCCATTATCAGATAGAGATCAACGAAGAAGAAAGTCAAGTGGGGGCATGATGACATGGTTGAGAAATAGAAAATCAGGCATAGCAACAGGAAAGTGGGCATGTCTTTCAAGGATTATTAGTCAAGAAGATACCAACAGCAAGCAAGAGGGATACATCTCAGGCCTCTCTTTCCATGTACCTGCTTGGCCAATTTTAGAAACAATTTAGTAGATTAAGATAAAATCTGTTGAATCCAGTGGGGCACTTATGAAGGTAGCAAGTTGAGTTATGGCATCTTTACCTATGCAACAATGCATTTACTTACTAATTCAATTTTTTTTTAAAAAAAAAAATCTTTATAATACATTTTTCAAACATTTATACCACATTTCCATTATTCAGAACGCTTCAGCATCAGCTTCCTTCCTGTTTACATTGTAATACTTTCATTTTCATTTTCAATTCCTGGTATATTTCTTGAATATTTTTACATTTATATTTACCGCTTTATAATTTTGTATATATACATTTCCTGAAGCTCTTAAATAATTTTTATACATATTCTTTAGCTTTCTCCTCTAGCCACTCATACCATATGTTCCAAATCTTATAATATTCTGCTTCCTCCTTATATTTTAACTCCATCGTTAATTTATCCATCTCTGTATATTCAAGCACTGTTTTTATCACCATATCTTCTGTAGGGATATTGATCTGTTTCCAATGGTGTGCGCAAACAATTCTGGCCGCCATCATTATATGGAGTATGATATATTGATTTTTTTTAAAACTTAAATTGTCCTTTATTATACCTAATAAGAATAATTCCAGTTTCCACTCAAATTTTTTGCTTAATAATCTCCTCTAGCCATTTCTTTATCATCATCCAGTACTTCTTCACCTTTTGGCACTTCCATCACATGTGAAAAAATGTTCCTTGTTTATGTTTGCACCTCCAGCGTGCCGCTGATCTATTAGGATACATTTTTGCTAATCTTGTTGGCAGTAAGTGCCAGTACTTATTCAATTTCTATAGCTGTCCATCTCCACAAAACACTCTGGGCAGCTTGCAATTAAAAAATTGTTGATCAAAAATATTGCTGGTGGGGAGGTGCCTGCATCATTTTGTTCCCTAAGATAAGAGACGTAGACATAAAGAATATCTATAAACTACGGAAAAGAGTCAATCAGCAAACCAAAAAGACTTAAGCACCTCTCCACCAGCAATCAGCACCCAGGTGAGTGTAGATTAATTCCAATATTAACATCAGCAAATAAACAATGCCCAATCCAGGAACTGCCAAATAAGTCAATAATAAACAGCCCAGTCAAAGACTTTCAAGACTACCTCCTCCAACACTAACAGGGCAAGCCACTAGATTATAAACTGAGAGCAAACCCCACTCCTTACTAGTACTGATGATGTTATCTAGTTTTGTTGTGATTCGCCGGCAGCTGGTGAGGACAGCAGAGGTATCGGACAGTGAGGACAAAAGGGAACCAGTCAGGGAGTCTGGCAAGGACTTGGCCGAGGGTCCTGCATCAGATGCAGGGATGGGGCCAGGACCATCTGGGAGTGGGGTGCTGCCTTCAGAGTTTTCGGAGCCTGGCAGCAACAAAGCAGAGGACCCCGGGGAGCCTGTTCCCAGTGTGCGTGTGCGCAGAGCTGCTAGAAGGAGAGAGTAGCTGAAGCAGCAGGGATGACTCAGGAGTAAGGCTGGGTGGTGATTGCCCCTCCCATAAGGGATAAAAGTCAGTCCTCAATGATGAAGAGCTTTGCAGGAAGCAGAGCAGTTCAGTAATCTCCAAGTCCTTCATGAAGCTCTGTACTCTGGCTGGTTTTTTCTAGGTTTGGGGGTTGGTTTATGTTAAGCCTTAATTGGATGTCTGTTTGTTGGCAAGCATTCTACAGCACTGAGAAGCATGCTCTTATCTGGAGTAACTGTGTATAATTAGTTTTGGCTGGGAATGCAAGTAATTCCCAGCGTCACATTAAAATAGGTTTTACTTTTAAATTCAGTTTGTGTTTTATTAAGTTTGACAAAGACTGAGTCAGAACAAGTTTGGGTAATGAAACATCTTTAGGAAAACAATCAGTCTCAGAAAGCACAAAGGACTCCTCATATCTTTCTATTCTACAATTGAGAAGATGGAACCACTTGTTTCTGTAGGGTCTAAATTTAATCATAACTTTAAGAATTAAACCAATATTTTGCAAATATTATATGGTCTTAATTTTTCCTTTTTCATAACTCTTTTAGTTTCTTTTGTTTTCCTTGTATATTCAGTCTGCTTCAATCAAACTTACTTATATGGGTTTTTTCACTATACAATTACTGATATAACTTTTTTTTTTATTTGGTATATTTCACTAATAAAATCTTACACTTTTTTCCAAAAAGGCATTAAACATTAGACTGCCTTTTTGATACTCTTATCCAAATTTGAACTGTAGCCATACTTTAGATCCTTACGGTCCCAGACACATTTTTGAAAGGGTATTACCCAGCTAATGGTGGGCCATCAAGTTAACCCCCATCATAAAATTGTGGAAGTATTACAGCAGACTTTGAAAGTGAAATTCTATCTCCATGTCTTTTCTATTGTCTTCTCCTTCCTGGAAAATCCTCCGAAATGTAACTTGGACGTTCTCTCTAGGTTGACTTCTCTTTTTTTCTCCCCAAAAGTATATTATTGGATCCACACTGCTATTCAGACAAGTCACTAAACTGCTCAGTTCTATATAGATTGGGATATCTTCAACCATGGAAATGAAAGTGAAAGGAAGAGCAAATAGGAGGGAGATGATAAAAGTGATCTGGATAACTATTAAAGAGAGTGTGCTTGGAAAATTGATGCATTTCACTGCAAGCTTTAACAAAAAGAACCAAAAAGACAATTGTCGGAATGGAAGGGAAGACAACACAGGCACATGGAAGAGGTATTATGCTGTAAGTGAATTTTCACTGCACTCAGAACTGAAATGTAAAATGTGTATTGCCAAGAACAAGAAGGAAATGATTCGCAGAAGAGCATACATAATTATGGAGAAATGTCCTGGCTGATATGAACAATGCCATTCCAGAAGGAGGAGATCTAAACACGGATTCAAGCTTATGGCAGTCAGTAGAAATTGACTAGCCATGTACATAAGCTAGAAAACCTGAAAATGGCCACTTGCCAGGAAACCAGGTTCTTCGATCAAAACTAAGGGAAAGAACCAGACTATCCTGGTTAGGAGAACCTCAAGATCAGCTGTTGACAACTTCAAGACAATGACAGTGAAAGGAGAGATTCTGCTGCTAAAGCCCAGGAGCCAGATAATCATCCTATCCCTACATGCCGAAACTGGAAATTAGGAAAATGAATATATTAATAATGAGGATTATACAATAATAATAATCTGATTCTGATATGGTTACATCTGGGAATTCATTATCCACATGGGTCAGTTCTGATCCCAGATTTATAGAGGGTATGGATAAGAAGTTAGGTCTGTGGTTTGGGCTATTGGTCCACTATTTTTGTCATGATTTATGCATGGCTGGCATAAAAGAAAAAAGAGAGAGAGACAGAGATAGAATCAGTTTCCTTGCTGCCTTGAACAAATGATCTATCAGGTAATTGGATGCTATTGAAACAAAAATCTGTTCTAGCAAATGTAAAACGTCTAATAAATGAATCCCATTTAGCCAATGTTGGCTGGTATCCAAGAACTCAGCAGAGTTGGAATATCTGAATGGATAACCAACAAGAAATCCAGTCTGTGAATTATGCTGAGAAACTGAAAAACACCAGAAAGAAGGCAATGGCAAACTATTTTATCCTGTTGCCAAATCTGCAGAGTCCCCAGGAGTTGAATTTGATCCTGCAACAATATCCCTGGGACAAGCATATTTGCCTTCATTTGTAAGTTGAACTTGACTCAGAGGTGATTCTCTTTAATTAAATATAATGCCAATAGCACTTAGACTTATATGCTGCTTCACAGTGCTTTATAGCCCTCTCTAAGCAGTTTACAGAGTCAGCATATTGCGTCAACAATCTGGGTCTTCATTTTACTGACCCCAGAAGGATGGAAGGCTGAGCCAACCTTGAACCGGTGAGAATATAATGGAAATACTTTTCCAAGGAGATCCTAAAAATGGATCACAATTTTTCCTGCCTACCTCTCCTTCTATTTTCCTTCTACTTCCTGAATTATATAAATATTAAAACTCTTAAGTATCAAAGTGACATGCCCTTGTGATTGTTGTTGTTTTGGAGAAAAATGATGAGATTAAAGAAAACGTTGACTATGCATAATTTATACAATTTTCCTAAATAATTGCTGCTTTTGATTGCCACAGGTTGGCCTTTGGGTGGAAAATGTTGTGGATGGAAGCAAAAGATAGTGTAGTGAGTTGAACTCCGAGTAAAGTCTAAAACTTTTGTTGAAGAAGCATTGTCGGAATGGGAGATGTTGCTTTAGGAGACATGGGAAATGGGGAAAAATGGTGGGGGGAAAAGAACTATGCCACCTTCGGTCTGACATAAGAGTAGTACACAAAATTATCTGCTACAATGTCCTATCTGTAAGTGACTACTTCAGCTTCAGTCACAACAATACACAAGTACAAAATAGATACAAACATAAGGTAAAATGCTCCAAACTTAATTGCAGAAAATACGACTTCAGCAACAGAGTGATCAATGTCTGGAATCCTCTACCTGACTCTGTGGTTTCTTCCCCAACCCCACCAAACTTCAACCTTTTAGACTGTCTACTGTTGACCTCACCCCATTCCTAAGACGTCTGTAAGGGCGTGCATAAGTGCACCAATATGCCTACTGTCCCTGTCCTAATGTCTCACTTTTATTCATACCCATTTCATGTAGTCATAATCATGTTCTAATTATACCTGTTATCTAATACATGCTTGACAAATAAATACAAATAAAATAAATAAAATAGGCATCAAAGAAGAAGGGACAGAACATCATGGAAAATATCAATGTGTTTACTAAGAGTTGTCAACAACTTAAGGGCACATAATCAATCAATCATATAAAGAAATTCCAGGTATAGGATGTATGCGTAAATTCAAAGAGCACCTACTTTTTGATGTCCAATTCTAGTGAGTTCTCCTGTTTCAAGATGTCTTCACTGTAATCCCTGATCTGGCTTCAAACGAAATGCCCTCTTCTCCCAGAATTGTCAGCAAAGTGTAAACACAGAGGTGGTTTTGGCTGAAAAAGAATGAGACATTGATTCTTCAAGACATTTCTTATAAAGCCATTAATTTTTGGACCATTAGTGTTTGGCAGTTCTTCTCAGCATGAAAAAGTTATACCTTTTTAATGTTTAAATTACCATTAATGGGCAACTAAACTTCCTGTTTAAATTACCCTTAAGAAGTACCATTTTAAAAGAAAGAGAAGCAAGAAAAGGGAAAATTGGATTTCTCCTTTTCATCTTTTCCCTGGAGATGCCAGACACTAGAGACCACGGAGTGTGAAAGCAACAATGGTTTTCTATACAGCTCAGGAAACAAAAATACCCTAGACATTCCACTGAAATATTTTGATTAAGTTCTGTTCTGATGAAATCAAATTAGAAGGCATTGAGGGGGCTGCCATTGTTAGCCCTTGAAGCAGAGGCGGTATTCAGCAGGTTCTGACCAGTTCTGCAGAAACGGTAGTGGAAATTTTGAGTAGTTCAGAGACCCAGCAAATACCACCTCTGTCTGGCCCCGCCCCCATCTGTCATCTGCCTCCCATTGAGTCCCAGATGATTGGCTGGGTCTTCTTTTGTTGCCCTGCACAGGAGAATGGAGCTGGAAAGCAGGTTAGTTGGATGGGGAGGGAATGGGATTTTGCAGTAACCTTCCCCCTGGAGTGGGTGAAAATGGAGATTTTATAGTATCCTTACCCTGCTATGCCCCACCAAGCCATGCCTACCAAGCCATGCCCACCAAGCGGTGCCCACAGAACTGGTAGTAAACATATCTGAATCCCACCACTGCCTTGAAGGTTCTCCAGATCAGGAAATAAGACCTGCAAGATTCTGTTCATACAGCACATCTCCATACCATTTAGTTCTAGTCTTATTTTTCATCTCCTTTTCTTGTACCTCAGTGAGTCAGGATGGATAGACGTTGGGACTTTTTCTATTTCTTTCCCAGGGCTCAGAATGAAAGCACCCCTACAGATGAAAAGGTTATAAAAAATATTAGAATGTGTAGAATTGGACAGGTTAATGATGGAACTTAAAGATAAAGAAGAAACAGAATATTACGCAACATGGGACGTATCGTACAAATGGTTAAATAACAGGCGCAGAGATTAGTAACTTAATAACAAAAGAAGATTAACAAAATAGAAATAAATGCAGGTATATAGATATATCTAAGAATATATACTGTAAGCACTGTACTGGACTGTAGGTGACTATATATTAAAATGTATAGAGTGATAAACGTATAAAGTGTTATGGTACAACTATGAAAACAATAGTTATAATTATGATACTGTGTATTTAAAAGAGACTACACTGTATGACGATGTGAATGATGGTTGTAATTGGGGTGTATACCATGATGCGTATCTAAAAGGGACTTGATATAGGCAGTACACTGACATTGCAAAACTGGAAATGTGATGTGTAATAAAGGAAAATGTACAATAAAAATATTATTAAAAAAGAGAGAGAAGGCATCTGTCCTTTTTGCTTTTTTAACAGATTCTAAATGTGTCTCTCAATGCCAACACTTTTGCAGATTTGTCCTTTTTTCCAAGGAAATTTGGCCACTATAATAATAAAGAAAAGGCGTCCTCAGGGTCGAATCAGCTCTTTCTCTGAGGTCCTTTAATATTGAGGTAACCTCCACCTGGGATGACCATCAACTGAAAAATTCAGTCCAATGGCTGTTGCCACCTTCTTTGCAAGATATTTGTTTCTCCCTCCACACCAGTCCTCTTCCTCTAGGGAACCAGGAAGCAGAGGTGGTATTCAACAGGTTCTGACCAGTTCTGGAGAACCGGTAGCAGAAATTTTGAGTAGTTCAGAGAACCGGCAAATAACGCTTCTGCGTGGAGATTTTACACATCATGCCCACCAAGACATGCCCACAGAACTGGTAGTAAATAAATTTGAACCCCACCACTGCTGGGAAGGATGGACACCCACGCCCACCCAGGTATGCTTAAATCCAAAGGAGAACCCAAGAAAAAGCCAAGCTGAGATGGGTGCCAGAAAGGATTTTATTCCAGGATTGGAATAAAAAAAAAAACACTTTATTAAAGGTGTCAAAAGAGAGTTTCCATATACAGAACACACACTTTAAATATCCAAATGACAGTACAATGGTGGCTATACAGTAGCAAAATCACAGTTTCCTATCATTCCTGAGGTAACTCCTCTCCCAGGTTGCCATTGACTCTCTTACCAAAGACATCCCAAGTTTTTTTCTCACCAAAAACCTAATAGAATCCCCTTCTTACCTCTTATTGGCTCATGAGGGGTCAGGTTACAGTCTTGTATTGCTCCTCTTAAAAGGAGCTAATTTCCAGTAAGAGAACTCAATCTGCATTTCTACATGATATTTAGCCATGCTTCTTCTTTTTAACCAAAGGAGTTGCATGAGTTTAAGAAAATGTTCATTAGCTGAACATTAAGTGTTTTGCACCCCTTTGAAGATAATAGCTATTCTGTAAAGAGAGCTAGCCTTCTTCTTTTTCTCCATTAAGTGAAGATCTGAGCCTTTTCTCTGTTAATTTAACTCCTATTCAAGGGATGCTCAGCAGAAGTTTATTTAAAGGCAATTTTAGAATGCTCCTTTTCACATGTTTTTCAGATCCATCCCAACGTTATCTCCATTGTACAATTTTATAATATTACACAGCAAATACTTTTTTTTTTTTTTGGTATATGCTTGAAGTTCTATTAATTTGTTTGTTGGTGGTTTCCTAGCTGAGAGTTAGAAACAAAAACCTTGACCTAGAAGCAGATCTTCTCGTAGTCTTCTTTAAAGAAAAAATATTTGTAGAAACATTTCTTCTTCCTAGCTTCTTCTATCTATCATCCTTCATCATATAATACAGCCTTTCTTGCAAAGAATTTGATGAAACCACCTTCAATTACTTTTGACAAAATGATTTTTTTTAAAAAAAAAACCCTACATCTGTCATCTCCCCATTCTATTACCTCTATAGTTATGAAATCTGAATAGTATCTGTTCATCCTGCGTAATGTTGGCATACCTTCATTGAATAAAGGTGCTTCATGGAAAAATTAGATCAGATAAACCCTCAATACCAATAGTAGGTTCTTCCAATGTGGTGGAGAGTTACAGGCAAAAACGCAAAACAGATGAGAGAACAGCAGAGAAGAGTTTCAGTTTCAATTCAGCAGTTGCAGGCAAGACTCAGAGATTAACACACCTTCAGAGCTGCAGAGCTTAATATAGAGCCACGCCTAGACTCCTTCCAGTTTCAGTTTCCAAACTGCCCTCATTGGCTGACTTAGTTGCTCTGCCTATTCATTGGCTGACCTCTTACCATGCCTCTGCCGGTTCATGAATATTCTGACAAACATCATGCTGGCCACACCCACCCCGGCCCTTTAAGGTCAAACACAAAGCTGATGCGGCCCTCGATGAAATAGAGTTTGACACGCCTGGTATAGAGCCTGAGGAAAGAGTCCGACTAAAAGACCTCTAAGGAGCTGAAGTCCCCTTGTACTTTCACAATTATAGTTATGAGGCTCATGAACCATCTGCTAGGCAACTGATGTTATAGTTTTAAATCATATTTATTATAATGAAGGAGGCAAGTGTTGCCCAAATGGTTAACATCGTATACACAACCTTTCCAATAAGGGTATAAACCTATAATGGTAAAGTAAAACCTTGGAGAAACATCAGCTCTTGACTCCTCAACCCACCCACCCCTTGCACGAAGACAGATGCAAAGTATGACTTAACCAGTTCGGCTTTCTCTCGACTGCCTGTTATTTCTTTGCCATCTACTGCCATTAGCAGACTGATTGTATCTTGGCCTTTTTTCTTATTTTTTATGTGTCGAAAGAAACATTTTAAAAATTGTTTTTGACATTTGTTGAAAGTCTCACTTCATTCAAAGTCTTAGCTCTTCTAATCCCATCTTTACTTGTTTGGGCTATTTCTTGATATTCCGCCTCAGTTACGTGTTCCTCTTTCCATTTTTTGTACTTATTTTTTTCCTTCTTTTAGTTGGTCAGAGTTCTTTCTGTAAACACACTGGGGGTTTGTTTCTTGGTTTTCTTGCCAACATGCCTACCATCCCTGTCCTATTGTTTCTTTTTATTTATTTATTTATATATATATAT